>CAEGAE010047589.1:0-53039 GCA_903067095.1 Girardinus metallicus
TATATATGTATATATATATATATATATATATTGGAAGCTGACTTATTGAGCCTAGAAAAGGATAACTACAGGATAAATTCCTGTAGTTTCTCCAGTATTCTCAGCAGACAAAGGGATAAATGTTAACTGTAGATGAATAATGTTGATCTTGTTTCTTTTTTTGGCGCAGACACTACAGATGACCACACGTTGCTATGGCTACTGAACCACATCCGGCTAGGAATCCCAGAGCTCATCATCCAAATCCGGCACCATAAGCACACCAGAGTCTACGCATTCTTCATCACCGCTACGTATGAAAAGTAAGAAACCTGACAGGAACAGAGCTTTGGAGGTCTTAGTAGGAAATAGTATTTTTTAAAGCATTTATTGTAGCTTTTATTTCTGGAATTATTATTCAATGATGTTACAAATATCATTGGACTAAAAACATTATAGAGGTGTTTACTTTTTCTGCATTTTTATTGGCTCTTTACATCTGATATTGTAGATCCTTAACTGTAACAAAAGACAGCTTAGTTTTGTTTTCTGATGCAAAAGTAGTTCAGCTAGTTTCTAGCTGACACAGCTAGTAATTCCTGATAATTTAACAGTATAGCAATGAATCTATGAATCAAAATTTCACTAGTGGTTTTGTAAAATAAACAAAATAAATATGACAATTTGTATTTGTTGAGATCAATGATTGACATTTCAGGTTTTGCTCTTAAAAAACAAAAAATAGATTTGTGGATTTATTTGAAAGTTTTAAGTTAAAATGTTTTCTTTCTGAGCAGAATGACAATGCAAACTTTCTGTAGATGTCATCAGATTGACTGCTCCAACCTAGTACTCTAACGAGGTAGTCAACTGTGACTATGAATTAATCATTAATTCACTTTCTGCAGAACTTACACAAGAAACTACTCCATAACAAAATTAATATGAAACAAAACTATGCACAAATGGCTTATGAATAATGCTACATATGACATCTGTCTACAGAAGCTCTAGATGCAGTTATTGTAGACGATTGCTGCTGAATTGGGGATGCTAAAATGTAAAACTATCTTTGCTGCAATGTAATGGCTTCACATTGAGCTGCTGCTACAGTTGCCACAGCAGCATTTAGAGGTGATGAATCATTAGTGAAACTGCCAAGATGTTTGGTGCATTCAACTGCCTCTGGCTGCAGCTTTAATTCAAGTCCTGTAAAGTGGTTTGAACTGTATTTACACTGTGCTTCATGCTGCAGAGTCTCATTGTTCCTGTTTCCAGGAAAGTTGTAGAAGTTTCATCTAGGCTTTATTTGTTTAGATAGCAGCTCTGTGAGGCCTCTCCTCTCTTAATAGCTGAGGGTTTGACTTAAAATATAACATAAGAGTGGAAAACTGCCTTGGTTGAGGATTATGCTGACAAATGCTTTGAGAAGGGTTAAACTGTGGCAGGAAATGCATCTTCTGATTGGTTCAGTGTTTGCAGCCAACAGAATAAAGACCCTGTTTCAGGTTTTAGCGGTCAACAGAGATTTGCAGCTAAAAGAAGCTACTGGTTTATTAACCAGTCTTGCTTTTAAATTTAACTAATGCACTCCTCAAGGAATTGGGTCAGGAGGCCAAACATCCTGCAAAGGTCATTTTACTTTTCAAATAGCAACACTTAGGTACATCCAAAGATCCAAATATAGACTGTTGATGGATGGATGGATGGATGGATGGATGGATGGATGGATGGATGGATGGATGGATGGATGGATGGATGGATGATAGTTATATAGATGGATGGATGTTGGATGGATTGATATTTTGATAGTTGAATGGAAGGATGGATGGACGGTATAGAGGTATCAATAATATTGAACAATATCAGGATTTAAATTGTTGCTAACGTTGCTCTTCGTGGTTTTTATTATTTTATGTTTTACAAAATAATCCTTTAATTTAAAACATTAACATTAATGTAAAACACGTCTTCTTCCTCCTTCTCTGACTTCGTACTACAGAAAAATTCTTCTTCCCTGACACAACATTTATTACCCATTCCTCTGCTCTGACTGTGCATTTTACAGCATGCTGCCCAGTTCTGCTGAGATTTATTACTACACATTTTATGTCTGATAGGCATTTGTTAAATTAGCATACGCTTTAGCAGCAACGGCCTTCCTCAGCAGAGTTCTGCTTCTTTACAAGGTTAACTTTGTGCACAATTTGTCTTTAATTCAATCCAAGTCTATCTGCACCAGAGGACAGAGGGTAAAACGTCTAGATGAAATGATAAGAGAGCGTCTAATTTAGTTTCCTGGCTATGGCTGGTGCTTTAAGTTCTGAATGAACCTTAAAGTGTACTAAACATTTAGTTTGAGTAGATAGAGCCTTTTTATTGTGATAGATAAGCTCAGTTTGCAGCATTCTGCAGTGATACAGCAGCCTGCACCTTACATTTTCATTGCCATCTGTCATGGCGCTGACTGTACTTTACTGTACAGTTGCATGATAGATGGATGTTACAAGCCCACCTAAGCTGTACTCCCACTTGCCTGCATAAAGAATATATATAGATATATCTATAGATATATCTATATATATCTATAGATATATCTATATATATCTATAGATATATCTATAGATATATATAGATATATAGATATAGGAGAGCAAGGGAAGCTGAAAACCTCCAGGGGAAAAGAGGGAGAGTCATGATTTATTAGCAGTGCAATTTCATCTTAACGCCTTTAGGAAGGCCATAAAGAAGGGATGCAAGAGGTATGGAAGGCAAACAAGAGGTTAAGACTCTGATAGAAGTTTGAAAACTCGACTGAGAGGAAAGCAGATAGAAAATGTGCATGACTAACAAAAAAATGAGGAGCTGGGGTTTAGATCAAGGGACTTAGAGAAAGATGTAATCTCTGTTGGTTTTACATTGTCCCTATTGTTACTGTTTCCACTTAACTTATGGAAAGGATTTAATAATATAACTAAAATTTACATATAAGTCTAAATAAATACAGGAATGTGTAAAACCATTACTCATGTTTGATGACAACACAATTCAGCCATCTCAATTATTTTGCTCTGACTGTCCCACTAGAAAGAAACTACAGCACCACAACATGCACAATCTGCCAGAACAAGGATAATCTCTGCAGGATCTTGTCTAAAGATCTTCCAGGTTGAATAAAGAATGCAGTTTTCTGTCATTTTTTAATCTGTTTAACTGTGGTGAAATTATGGTGGCTTGTTAGCACAGAGTCTGCATTTCTGGTCCTTTGTGCAAAAACACAAAAGCTTACCAAGTATTTTTGGTCTAATTTCTAGTGTGAATATATTACACTTGAAATAAGACAAAACAAGCTAACAAATATCTTTTCAAAAAGCTATTGTTTTAAGTTGGTAATTCCTTAATATCAAATAAAGTTTCACTGGCAGATTGTTTCACTTACAACATGGGAAAAATGTCTTGTTATAAGTGAAACCATGTAACTTTTTCATCAATATTAAGGATTAATTGTCTTAAAACAAGTTGCCTGAAAGCAACACAATTTTACCTCAGAACTTTTGCAAATGGTCGAAACATCTGGGAAACTCTGGGAGTCTCTGTGATGTGAAGTGTTGTCGGCCTGAAGACCTTTCCAAGGTCCTGCAGATTCTGTTGGTTCAGGATAATAAATAAATAATAATTTATTTATTATTGTAAAAAATTTCTAGTCATGATAAGAATTTTGATTTATTGTTGTCATGATACATTTCAAAGTAAAAAGAAAAAACTGACAAAAGTTTTATTTTTACTATTTTCTCCCCTTTTATCCATGAGAGTATAAAAAAAATCAACAAATTCAAAAATAAAGTTTAAATAAAGTCTCCATGTGCAGATTAGTGATACAAATCACATTTCTTTAAATAAGTGGCAAGCTTACTTTAAATAGGAATGTTTTTCAAGAGCAGTATTTGTGCTTGTGGAGTTATGAATGCACCTAAAAAAAGAAGTAATTCATTCTAATTGTTATTGCTTTCACAATAATAGTACAAAATAATGTGATAAAATCCTAAGTCCATATTGCCCACTCCTAGTTCAGGATGATATTTGATGTTATGGATGGAGTCTTAGTGTAACATGAAAGGGGTTCTGGTCAAATTTGACCTAAAATAGCTGAAATAATAGTTTTTGTTCAGAAGGGAAGGAAACACTCCTGCTTTGCTGTTACTATGAGATCACTCGTAATACTGCTCCCTCCGCCTACATGTTTTGTTGCAGCAGAATGCAAAACTCGAGGGTCATATCAACGTGTGAGTTCTGGGATGTGCAGACAATCAGTAACAAAAGGAGGCTTAACCAGAGCAGATTGAGATGAAAATGACGAGTCACACCACAGATCTGAAACAACAAGTGAGGGAATAAAACTGCATTAATTTTGCTGCAGTTTGCTGCGAGGTGCAGAAGAGATGGGCCTGAGGAAGGGGGTGAAGCCGGAGTTTGGTGGAGGAGCACGGGGCTTTTCGTGTGAAGAGGACTACATCTACGAGAACATTGAGAGTGAGCTGTGTTTCTTCACTTCACAGGTCAGTCTGTAGCCCTCTGTTTCTCTCTCTCTCTTTTTCACACACACACACACACACACACACACACACACCCATACACACCAATGGTACCAACAAGGTACTATCAGCCTAACCTGCCAAGAGGGGACTTCTGTTTCTACTTTTTTGAAAAAGCAAAAATCCAATATAAAATTAACTTTTAAGCTCTGTTACACACATGTCTGAAGGGAATTCATACATTCATGTGTGTCTCTTTGTTGCAGGAAAGACAAACCATCATCAAATACTGGCTGGACAATCTACGTGCCAAGCAGGGCGAGGTTCTTCATAATATCTGCTTTCTGGAGGGCCAGCCAATCAGTAAGCTGAAGCTGTTAGTGGGTTTCAGGTTATTTGGTTGTTTTTTTGGTTTGGTTTGTGTTTGCTGCTGTTTCTAACGGTCTGAAATCGCCTCTTTGCAGTCCCAGAGCTGAGAGCCAGGGGAGTGATCCAGCAGGTGTTTCCTCTCCATGAGCAGAGGATCCTCAACCAGCTGATGAAGTCCTGGGTCCAGGCGGTCTGCGAGAAGCAGCCGCTAGGTCAGCAGGTCCACCAATCCAACCATGCATCCAACCATCCAACCAACAAACATACAACCATACAAACATACATCTATCCAACCATACATCTACCCATCCATCCATAATCCAACCATCCAACCAACTGTAGATACAACCATACAAACATACATCCATCCAACCATACATCTGCCCATCCATCCATAATCCAACCATCCAACCAACCATACATATAACCGTACATACAACCATCCATCCATCCAACCATACATCCAAACAGATCCATCCATACATCTATACATCCAACAATCTAACCATCCATCCATCCATCCATCCATCCATCCATCCATCCATCCATCCATGCATCCATGCATCCATCCAGACATCCAACCATACATCCATCCAGACATTCAACCACACATCCAACCATAGTTCCATCCCACCATACATCCGTCCAACCACACATTTAACCAACTGTCCGCCCATCCATCCATACATCCGTCCTTGCATACACCCTTATATGCATTTTTTATCCATCTGTTCATCCATCCATGCATGTATGCAATTATCCATCCATCTATCCATCCCTCCGTCCTTCCGTCTGTCTGTCCATCCATCCTTCCATCTGTCTATTTCCGTCCATCTATAGATTCATAGAATTATTCATTCATCCATCCAGCTACCTAAATAAATATTCCTCCATCCGTTCATCCATCAATCGCTCCATAAAAAAAGACTTTTGCTTAAAATCTTTAAATTTAAAATAGAAAGCATTCAAGTTAAACAAAATTATGAACCTTTAAGTTCATTTTTCAGCTCGTTCTTTCCATATTATTTACAGATGACATCTGTGACTACTTTGGAGTGAAGATCGCAATGTATTTTGCCTGGCTGGGTTTCTACACCACCTCCATGTTGTATCCTGCTGTGATCGGCTTTGTGCTGTGGATGCTCACAGAGTCAGATCAGGTGAGAACACAACATTTGGTGGCCTGAATTATTAACGGGAAGACACCGCCGCCTGTTCGTTGCAACAAACACACGCCTGTTTGTGTTTCCCAGACGAGCCGTGACATCTGCTGCGTGGTGTTTGCGCTGTTCAACGTGGTGTGGGCCACTCTGTTCCTGGAGCGGTGGAAGAGGAGGGGAGCCGAGCTGGCGTACAAGTGGGGAACGCTGGACACGCCCTCCAAATCACTGGAGGAGCCGCGGCCTCAATTTCGGGTGAGGGGAGCTGGATTTTATTCCTCCCTGTTTCCACCGCAACTCCCTGCTGTTTTGAGTTGTTTAATGCTCTCTGTGTGCAGGGAGTGAAGCGCTGCAGCCCCGTAACGGGATGTGAGGAGTTTTACTACCCGCCGTGGCGCAGGCGTGTGATCAGGTGGCTGGTCAGCCTGCCCATCTGTATCCTCTGCCTCTGCTTTGTCTTCCTCGTCATGCTCATCTGCTTTGAGCTGCAGGTCAGGTTTTCTTTGCTTTCTTGCTATTTTAAATGTAGCTGCTGTGTGCTAAGAGTTGAAAATGTTTGGTAAGTTTTAGTATAATTTGAAGATTGATGTTGTAGTTCAGCAGTGTATGAAGTGTCAAACGTGCCAATGTTTTTAAATATAAATTAAGCATTATCTAAAAATATGGGAAAAGAAGGAGAAAATAATTTATCTATAGCTATTTAAATATTTAATTAATTACATAATTAACAATGATGTTCATTAAATAAAATTATAAGTTGATTTTGTTAAACTAATACTTTATTAAAAGAGTTAATTTCCCCTTCCGATAATTTAAATTGTCACTCTGGCTTATCAAAAATAATCTAAAGTCTGACTGTTTAACCTGCAAAATACAAGAACAGCTCAATGAATTGTAATGTGAATGAATGACACAGGCATAACTTTAATTATGACAACGTTTCTCTAGTAAAACTCATTTTTCTATTGATTGTTACATTTCGATTTTCGGAGAAACTGGGTTTTGGTTTGTCATAAGCTGTATCTCATCAAAAGTAAAATGAATAATTGCTGGAATTACATGACTATTTGTAGTGAATCTGTATGAATTTTACTTTTTAAATTAAATTAATAAAATAAATTCATTGATATAATTTTTTGTGATGCATTTGTACATGCACCTCAAATCATCTTGACTGAAACTAAACTAGCCCTCTAACTTGGATGGCTTAGACTGGGAGGTGAAATGGATGAATGATTTAAAATAATTAAAATAATAAAAACTGTGAGATAATCAAACTTTTGTTTAAAAAAAAAAATATATTATTATTGACACATATGTTTAGTTATTTATCAAACAATTATGTCTTTTGCTGCAGGAGTTTGTGATGGGGATCAAGGAAATGCCGCGGCTGGCTCGCTTTATCCCTGAAATCATGCTTGCTATCACTGTGAGTGCATGTGACGAGGTGTACAGGAAAATCGCCTGCTGGCTCAACGACATGGGTGAGAGTCCAGCTTCTGGTCAACACAATACAATTAGCTCTATTGATGTTTAATGAGCTTAACACATTCTGTTCTTCCATTCTGTAGAAAACTACAGACTCCAGAGTGCCTATGAGAAAAATCTCATCATCAAAATGGTTCTTGTGAGTAAATTATCTGTCTAATTTTTCCATGTAGCATTTAATCAGTTGTTCTCACCTTTCTTTTGTTTTTCTTGCAGTTTCAGTTTGTAAATTCTTATCTCAGCCTTTTTTACATTGGATTCTACCTCAAAGACATGGAGCGTCTGAAGGAGGTAGGAAACAACTGTATATTTGCTTCAAGCATTACACAGGCTTACAGAGTGTGCGCTAGCATCATTTTATCCCCTAAATGCTTTGCTGTGTCTGTCTCCTCGCATTGACATCCACGCCCATTCATCCATACATCCATCCATCCATGTTTGTCTGTGTGCGGAAGATGCTGCTGGTGTTGTCTCTGTTACGAAGTCTGCAGCGGCAGGTCCGGGAAAATCTGCTGCCTTACATCCTCTTCAAGATCCAGATGCTTGTGGTCTCAGTGCCCTGGTTCTTCAGGGCTTTGCTCAAGTCTAAAGTATGACTCCTGTTGACTCCTGGAGGGACTGAAGGTCCAGTTTGTCTCACTCTGTCACCTCTGCTTTGTTCTGGTTTATCTGATGGTGTGGGGAAACTTTATTGCTAAAGATGCAACAATTTCAAATATGGGCCTACAGTTTTTGTATCTTTTTAATGAAGATGGTAGATCTTCGCTACCATCTTCGCTGAGACCCCTTATACCTATCGGTGATCCATTCAACCTTCCTGTTATCTGATTAAAGGCTTGCTCTTTTGCAGCCTGAATGAACTGAGACATTGAGGATGTCTGAGGAAATATGTGTTCATTTTAAATAACTTCTTGTTGCTTCTTTCTTCCACTGAATTTATTTTAAATATCTTAAAACATCTGAAAAGTGCTTCAGCTAAGCCCAAAATTATTCATACTCCTGACAGATCAAGACTTATAGTAATATTTTAACATATGTGTTTTGACTGAAAGCAGTTTTTAGGTTTTAGAAAAGCATTGCCATAATCATGACTTGATATCGTTGATGGTAAGAAGGTCATTATTAAAGATACATTTTCATGAGCACAAGTGCAAAAAGCTTTTCAGGCATTATAACAACAGCTAAAAAAGTTTTTTTTTTCTTTGATTATTGAGAAGGTTGTGGATAATTTGTGTTTTTTTTATTGAAATATAACAAAATAAATAATTTTTCCAAACTTTATACTCCTTTTGCAGTATTTTATTTTTTTAGGACAAGACCTGTCTCATTTCCTTCTACATCTAAACCTTCTAGAGGTATGAATAATTTTGGGTAAACTGTAGCTTCTTTACTGAGTAATAGTGTCCACACTAAAGACATTTTGTGGTAGAGATGTGCTCACTAATCAGAAAAAAGATTTTGGAGCTTCTGATGGGCTTGTCAGCTCCAGCCAATATCTAAGTGTTGCTTTATGTTTTGGACATTTTCCAGTATTCTTGTACTTGAAGCCTCTGTTTCTCTGTAGCTTCTGGAACAAAAGTCTACAAACTTGCCAGGATCGTTTCTTGCATCTTGTAGCACTACACTTTTTTGATCTTTCTTCTTTGAGGTCATTGTATGAAGATGTTCTCCACTTTGTTTCCATATTTGTGACGGCCTTTGGGACATTTGGTCTTTCCTTTCTGTCATTTTCATTTGCATTTTTGCTTATTTCTCTGCAACGCCTGACAATCTGCAGATCCTGTTGCTTCCTTAGCTGGATTGGTAATAGTTTTCCTTGTTCCTTCCTCTACAATCAACTTCATTCCAATATTAGTTGAGCTAAACTCACTTAAGAAGTTTATGCCCAACATCCAGTAAGCAGAAAGTGAAAAAAGCTGAAAATATAATTCATTGTGACTCTAAAATTAAACAGAATGCTTGTTAGTAAAAACAATATATGTGAAAATCTTTAGTCAGCTCTTTTGTTGAACTCTGATTGTGACTCGCTGGTGTTTGCGTTGGCTGTTTCAGATGGGGTCAACAGAAGAACAAAAGTTCCTTTCCTCAGTTTCCTAGAAACTGGATGTGACATTGTATGCAAGTCCTGTCAGGAATTTATTGAGGCTTAGTTTGTTTAGTCTGCTGTCCTTTGCACCAGCCTTAAAAATGTTCTCATACATACAGTGTGAGCCTTTATCTATGTAAGCATTTCTATTTACATATATATTGCAGAATGGGTAAAACAATTATGGTATTACTGGGCAGTTTAGTGCAGTTTTAGTCGTATTTTTGCAAGATTTACCAGTCTCCTACCAATATTTGTATGTGGATCTCGTGTGGTTAATCTGACCAATAGATCCAGAGATTTAGTGCAATTTAGATTTTTATACACATTTAACACAAAACCTTTCGTATCTTGTGGACCGTCTGTTTTTCAGACAACTTCCGACTAGGGGTGGGCATTTATTGTAAAAAGTTTCTCATAGTTTTAAATTCTGACTTTTTTCATAAATTCAAATTAATGTTGAACAAAACCTCCTCAAAACGACAGTATCATCTGAAATATTATTTTTTAAATTTTCTCCATTGGCTGGAGAAATTGTAACGGTATCAACAAATATCATTATGTTTTAAAATATGACTAAATGCATTCACCATGCCTTCAATTTAGTGAATTAAATCAAGTAAATGAATTCACAGCTATATTGTAAGTTATAATTTGTTTATCAAAATTTTTTAAATCATTATCACAATTGTACCACAAAATATTGTGATAATATTCTAAGTCCATATCTCCCAGCCCTCTGACCCAGGTGGGCCCCGTAGTGGCCCTCCATGTACATAATAACTCATCTTGGATAAATTTTTGTTTTACATCTTGAGGTTTTATTGCTGAGATTAGGAAATAAACATTATCTGCAACAAATTAGTTGTAACTAAAAAGGTTTTGTTTTGCAAAAATTAAAACATCAAACACGTTTCTTGTTTTATGATCAGCTTAAGTGCTTAATTAAACACAAACAATGGCGTTCAAGCTGATAGGTGTATGTAATGGTGGAATCCTGCGCTTTCTTCTAAAGCTCTTGCCTTTATCTGACACTTTGAAAACTCTTTTTGTTTTCTGCTTTCCTCTCTTGGTAAAAAAAACAAACATTTTCCCTCTTCTTGCCAGATGTTGGCCACTCTGCTCATCATCCGCCAGTTCCTTCAGAACGTGAAGGAGGTTCTGCAGCCTTACCTGTACGAGCGCCACAAGCTGGGGGAGCTGTCGCTGAGAGCCGTGTGGGACCTGCTGCTCTCCGTGTTGCTCAAATACGCCCGGCTGGCGGCCGGGAAGGTCCAGGCCTCGCCAACGGACCCGACCGTGCCTGGACCTGGACTGAGGGGCACGAGACCTGGAGTGGGGAATCCAGAACGAAGGTCAGCCCCATCAAAATTAGCTTTTAGATCAGGCATGTCCAAACCTTTTGTCATATGGGTTAAAATTGTCCAATCAAAAGGTCTTGAGGGCCAAAACCTTGTCATATTTTCTAATAAAAACTTATACTGTACTGTACATTAAGTAGTCAGATTTTCTTTTGTAGTTTACACAACATATGTGTAAACTATTGTAGAGCCAAAACTTAAGAAGAGTTTTGCAGATTTGTCTTGTTAAAATAAATATATGTCAGGTGTTTATTGAAAAATAAATAGCAAAGATGTAGTCACTTCAGAGGAATAAATGTAGGATTTAAGTAACTTTGTGAGTGCCGCTGAATAGATTTCAGCCTTACAAAAGAGGAGGAGGAGCCCCCATGATAAAAGTATAAAGATGAATATTTTATATTTTAAAGGGGGTGTATTAGGCGAAATTTACATTTTGCAAGTTTTTGTACTTCCATTAATGTCTCAGCTGCTTCTAAAAACAGCCCAAGTGCTAAAAGAAACATCCAACTTATTTTTGGCAATACATTAGTATTTTCTGGTATCTGGAAACTGAGCCGTTTAAAAAATCTCCAGAATGTGACATCACAAATCACCTAGCAACTCCGGGGAAGCCCAGCCTGTTACCTAGCAACCCAAATGTAGCTCCAGCACATTTAGTCAGCAGGTTTTGCCGCTTTAAGCGCTATACAATGGCTGCTGGAAAAGGCCAGTTTTTTGTTGTTGACTTACCATCCAGAAACCACTTGCTACATTCTTGTTGCTTGTGCAGGAGGCTCTACTTCTGCTTTTTAAAGCTGTCCAGTTGTACAATTGCACATCTGTTTGCAGCTATTTTCACATGTGAGTGTAACATGTTTTTAAATTTGTATTATTCCTAAATTGCAGCCAGGGATCGTAAATGGCTCTCATGCCACACTTTGGACCCCCATGTTTTAAATGAAATGATAGTGTGCAGATGAGTAACTGACGCTAATCATTTACTCTCACATCTGCTCGGGTTCACTCCATCTTCCTCCGCCATTGTGCCGCTTGCTGCTATGATTCATTCCTGTCAGACGTTTAGAGAATAGCTCCAGCGAGCTGCTTACACTCTCAGCTTGCCCGACACGTAACCGCTCATTTAACTCCTTGCAGGGAGAAGAAGTGTTTGAACGGCGGCTGTGGAGTGCCTGATGAGGAGGATGGAGGAGAGCGGGACGAGGCTGATAGCGGGAGGTTCAGCGAAGGAGAGACGGAGGAAGAGAACGTGATAGACTGTGGCCTGAAGCTGAGGAAAGTCAGCTTTATAGAGAAGGTACAGAGCGGAGCATCAGATGAACTTTAACTTGTTGTGAGAGTAAAAATAACAACAGCTGCTGTGTTGAAGGTGGACAGAAGGCCGGCCTGTGGAGGAGCCCCCATGGAAAATAGCTTCCTGGAGGAAGGGAGCCCCACCATGGTGGAGAAAGGAATGGACCCGGCCTCTGTGTTTGAAATGTGTGATGATGACGACGATAATGGGATCCATGATGTGAAGGACCCGGGAGGGGGCGGCGGCGAGGGGCTCAGTGCTGCCGCTGCAGGCAGCACCGCCCCGCCGCCGTCTGCCTCAGACAGCGCCGCGTCACTGCGTCACAGAAGAAGAGGCCAGAGCGTGGAGAGGACAGAGCCTAAAACCAAACGGGAGTCATGGATGGATCCTCCGGAGGAGACGGAGAGCACAATGCTGACTCAGGCTGAGATGGAGAGCTGCATGCAGACCTATGCTGTAAGAACGCAAGGTTGTCAAACTCAGCTTCATTTTGGTCCATATGAGATTATAAATCTCTTCAAAGGGCCGGTTGTGGCAGAAAGTATTGCTAAAACCTATTAACAAACTGTTAAAATATTAATAAATAGCTGTCTCTGCTTTCAGACATTTTTTCACAGTATACAAGTAAAAGCTGCTTTGATTTGATTGATAAAATAATATTTAAGTCCTGTTATCTTGACGGTTCTATTTATGCATCGGGCCACATAAAATGTTATGGTGGGCCGGATTTGGTCCCGGGGCCTTGAGTTTGACACACGTGCTGTAGAGGTTCAAGTCTTGCAATAAAAACCAGAAATCTGTCAGCGTGTAAGGCAGCCTGCCAGCAACACCGTTATGTTACGCTACTGTTATTATTGTTTATTTACTGCAGCTCAGAATTTAGCTGTTATGTGAATTAATTAGTTTTTCATTCAATTCAACAGCGACAAAGGGAAATTTATCATTCAAGTCAAGTTTGGTTAGCAAACAAAACCATAAACAATGACAAATAAAGGAATCTTTAAAGATGCAATATGTAACTTATACAAAAATATGGTTTTTACATATTTGTTAAAACTGTCAGCATGTTGTAACAGTTTAATAAGAGACAGATAATCTGAAAAGTTTCAGCTCCTCCACATTCTTCCAGTGCGATATCTGAAGAAACACATCAAACAACCAATAAGAGCCAGAAGGAGGTTCTTAGTGCTGTCAATCAGCATCCTGCATGTGCTGCTCAATGTGCTAATGGCAGAGAAGCAACTTACTGTTACAACTGTTTATTTGTTCTCATTGGTGGCCTTGCTAACTAGTCTTAGCATTCCTGTCAGGTTCTGTTTTGGTGAACCAGCTGTAGTATAGCAGATGTGAGCATTGCATACATGAGAGTGATTGACAGTGCTAAGATCCTCCTCCTGGCTCTGATTGGTTGTTTCTGATGAAGCGGTGTATTTTTGTAAATGACCACAAAACTATAGGAGAGGGCAGAGGAGCTCAATTTTTTTCACAGAATATCTCTCTTATGGTGACAGTGTCAACAAAAATGTTTAAAACTTTTTTTTTATAAAAGTTACATAGCACAGCTTTAAAATGTCAAATTATGTAAAGATATTAATAAAAATATATTATAGCTCCATTAAACATTTGATCTCAGTAACTCCAGGCCTCGAGTTTCACTTGTCCTGTAACTTTTGCTCTAACACATCTGAATCGGGTCAGACTACTCCTTGGCATGTCAGCAAGTTTTGCAAAAACCTGGTCATTAACTATTCATTTGAGTCAGGTGTGTTAGCTTTGGATGTGAAAATCTCTTTATGAGCACACGCCTGACTGGCACGCCCCCTTCTGGCTGATAAAAGTACGGCTTGGCTCCTAAAACAGCACTTTTGCACTTTCACTCATTATACATTCATATATTATACAATCATATTTTAGCTGCACAGACAGTTCATCAACATCACTAAATATTCAGAACTTTGTCTATATAGCAAATAAAGAGATGAATGTTTCACCTGTTTTTTAGGACACCTTCCAGGATTACCAGGAAATGTTTGTCCAGTTTGGCTACGTTGTTCTCTTCTCCTCTGCCTTTCCTCTGGCGGCCATGTGTGCGCTCATCAACAACATCATTGAGATCCGCAGCGATGCCTTTAAGCTGTGCACCGGACTGCAGAGGCCGTTCGGAGTCCGAGTGGAGAGCATTGGCCAGTGGCAGGTGAGGCTCATTCAGTCCAGAGCTAAAGTATGACAATATTTATTTAACTTGCAAATTGCATACAAAATTTAATAAAAGTTTAAATTTTTGCAAACATAAACAACAGAGCTGACTGAGTTTTTTTTTAATTATTTCTTCAGACGGCGATGGAAGCCATGGGCCTGATCGCCATCATAGTGAACTGTTACCTGATTGGTCAGTGCGGTCAGCTGCAGCGGCTCTTCCCGTGGCTCAGTCCGGAGATGGCCATCATCTCTATTGTCATCCTGGAGGTACCAAAGAGCAAACATCGTTTAA
Organism: Girardinus metallicus; assembly: GCA_903067095.1. Taxonomy (NCBI): domain Eukaryota; kingdom Metazoa; phylum Chordata; class Actinopteri; order Cyprinodontiformes; family Poeciliidae; genus Girardinus; species Girardinus metallicus. The sequence goes on from CAEGAE010047589.1 coordinate 14,758, forward strand.
ATCACCCAGTCAAATAATACTTTTTATAAATACACAGAAGGTTTACACATTCCTAATTAACACTTTAAAATGTGCACATGTTTTAATTATTTTATGCAGTTGTTCCCAAAGGTGTGGTTGAAACCCGATTGTGGGTGGTGAAAAGTCAAGTCTTGAAAGGATCCTAAAAATTATATTAAAAAAATATTGCTAAAATAACTAAGAGTAATTTTTTGTACAAAACTATTTTTAATGCATTTTCCTGGATGTTTCTTCATTTCACTAAATCACACTCCCACTTTAAAAGATGCTATTGATCCCTGTTGACAGTGACTATAGAGAAGGACTAATCAATGCTCAACAGTGTCATACAATAATATAATAAATCATTACTACCAATATATCTTCCTAAATGTCCATACTACACCTTACTTGATGTTTTTATATATAATAAAAAGATTTGTAAAATCTTATTACTTTTCAGACATAATATAATGAAATTGCCCTCATAAGTTATATACATTTCTAAGCTGCTGCTCCAGTCACTATTCTTTAGTTTAGCTCGGTCAGCTCTGCACTCTGTGGCTGCTTGTAAGTGAAAGACAAGAACAGCTTGCAGCTCCGTCCTGGCCTGCTTAGGAGGTCAGGCGTGACCAGGAGGACACTTTCACAGCCCACAGGTTTTGGTGCAGAAATTACTTGAAGTAAATGTTATGTTGAGGCTTTATTATCCTTTCTGATATCTAATTCAAACTGCAGGAATCTGCTTCTAAATGTGTGTCTTTCAGCACTTTGCGATCCTCCTGAAGTACATCATCCATGTGGCCATTCCTGACATTCCTACATGGGTCAAGGAGGAGATGGCGAAACTGGATTACCAGCGAAGGGAGGCTTTTAAGGTAAAGGAGGAAGCAATTTGTTGGGGTTGTTGAGGTCCAGCTAGCACCTTCACTGCAGCACTTCAGCATTATGTGGAGGGAAAATGTTTATTTTACACCTGATTTATTAAAAATTTTGTAAGCGGAAAGGTTTACAGCTGAACATAAAAAGGAATACTGCACTGCAGACATCTTCCTGCAGTGAGGGGATTTGTAATATGAGCGTTAGTTAGTGCTGATCCTAGTAAACACCCAATGTGATTTTTATTTTTTCTCTTCATTGCAGAAGCATGAGCGGCAGGCGCAGCAGCATTACCAGCAGCTGCAGAGGAGGAAGAGGGAGGAAGAGGAGCGGCAGAGGCAGGCGGAGCATATGGCGCGCAGGGAGAGGGAGCGGGATGACAGCAAAGGTGACTCATCTGGGGATCACCACCACGACAAAAATCACGGGAGCAAATCTCGCTCCGGTGGCAGCGGTGGAGGAGGAGGCGGGGCCAGCGGTTCTGACAAACCCAAGAGGCCCAGCTCCCTACTGGCCAACAACAACGTGATGAAGTTGAAGCAGATCATCCCGCTGCAGAGTAAGTTCTCCTCCAGCGGCGCACGCTCCCCGCAGTCGCCCACCGGCAGCGAGCCCAAACTCCCCGGGTTCCTCAGCTTCAAGTTCCTCAAGTCACCCGAGAACAAGAAGGAAGGAGCCGCTGCTGCCGCCGCCGCCGCCGCCGCCTCTGCTGCAGCCAGCACCAACACAGCCGCAGCATCATCTTCATCATCATCAGGTAGCAGCTCTCAGGAGCGTTCTCAGTCACCCAGTAAGGCCTTCAACCCTGGAAAACTGTTTAACTTTGGGAAATCCGAAGGGGGAGCGTGTGTGAACGGGGCTCTGCCACCCAGACCTGGGGACGGGTCGTCGTCGGAAAGACAAGCCTCCCGCTCCGACTTGAACGGTGTTCCCGACGAGATCCCTTCTCCTCCGGGGGAGGGATCTGAGAACGGACATGCTGCAGACTTGGACCCAGCCAGTTCGAAAATCTAGCCACTCCGGAGGAGGAAAACTACATATCAGCCGGAGTAGATGTGCTTTACTGTGAGAAAAGGTCCGAAAAGTTCCTGTTTGTGCAGAGGGAAGGAAACAGGAAAAGATGAATCTGATGGAAGATGGCTGTTGTTCCGGTCTGCTTTCTTGCAGAGACAAAAATAATCTGGCTTTGTACGACAGACGCAAGTCCTTCTGTCATAACCGACTAAAACACACTCACTCAAATTCTTCCTTGTCTGCAATACATAAAGAAATGCATGAGCTGCGTTTCGACTATTTTAAGCCTTTAAAGCAGAGAGCTATGTTTCCTGATTTCCTTTAGTCAGAAATTGTAAGCATCTTGGTGGCCTCACGTGAAAAAAATAAACAGATAAAAAAGCCAGTTGTGAAAGGATAGGGGTTAAAAACAAACATGGAAAGATTTCCAGACTTCATCCTTCCCAACACAAGTAAATATTTTATCTTTCTTTTTTTATTGTGATGAATTTTTTGGGCCCTTCTCTTTTGTAATGAAGCGGATAAATGGAAAAGCAATATCAGTCAGTGTTTTAATGATTCTCAGCAGTCGCAGCATAAATCACCAGCTTTATTTTGAAAGCAGAGGTGATGTCTGAGCACTCAGTTTTCTTCCCTTTCTGTAACAGATTTAAAAAATTACAAAGTAAAGAGCTTAGTAAGTCAAATTACCCGTACCGACTTTTTTCCCAGGAGAAATTTAGAGGCAGCGGCTGAAGGTGACGTTTGGGAAAGTGGAGCATGGATGATGCCTGTAGCAAACCGGGTAAACACAGATGGCGCTCCGTTTCACACACTCCAGACAAACTGGGCAAAACCAGAGGTAAAGAGGAGAAAGTTGCACTAAACCCAACAAGAAGCTTGATTCCAGCCTGATTCACCACAGTATGTTACACAAAAACGTTTCTTTTTTTAGTATCCACTGCTCCCTCCACTCTTATTCTCTCCTGATGTGATGAAGCTTTGAAATTAATTAATCTTTTCCTAAAGCTGAATAATCCCACAGTAAAAGCCATAGAAAAAAAACAACAAATCTTAGATTTCTCCTATTAAGAAGAAAATGTTTTCATCTCCTCAGCGCCCCCTGAAGGCTTTCAGTAGCATATAGATCGTCCTCTGACTGACACGTCCAGTTCCCTGCAGAAATCACAAACTGTTTGTTGTATTTTTATGTTTTGATACTATCTAGCAAAGTTCGAAGGCCATTAGATGTAAGACGAAACCACAGCACCACAGATCCTCCACTGTACCTAACAGTATACATTCTTTGTTTCAAGAACTAGAATATTTGCTGCCAAAAAGGCTAAAAAGACAGGAAAAGTTATTTTTTTTCTCCATAATTTCTGTTCTTAGACTTAATGATCGTAAGACGCAGTTTTCTAAATGAACTCTAGAGATTTTTTTTTATTATTTTTGCCTCCATTACCTTCATCCTCACTTTGAACAGTGGCAAGAGTAACTTGGATCCTCCACCTGCCCTTTGGCTAAGAGAAAAAGATCTTTGTGTCACACCATATTAATACCCCAGGGAAACAAAAGTCCAAGAACAAAAACATTAAAAACTACAAAGTAGAAATCATTCATATTTTATTATGGATGTCTATCAGTGAAATCTTAGAATTTTTCTCAGTAAACTACTGCAATAAAAGATAGATATATTTATTTTAAGGCTTTTTTTACGCAGTGCCAATAAGTGTGGAGGGAGATGTTTTATTTTATCTCTGCTCTTAGCAGTTCTGATTGTTTAACACTGACCATGCATTTTGTTTTTACAGTACAGTACCAGTTTTTTCCATTCACTTTATTATTTGCATCTTTTACAAAAAATTTTTCAACTACATGTAGTATTTTTCAGGGTATGGTTTTTAATTTGAGATGTACAGTATTCTACAGCAGAATTAGACACTAAAGAGGGAAAAGAGAAAATTGTTAAAACAAAAATAAAAAAGTAAAGATGCATTCCCTGAACTTGTTTGAGTGTTACGCCTCAGTTGGTTTAGTTGGTATTTTGTTTTGTTTACAGAACCCTAAAATTTGAAAACAGGCTTTTAAGAAAGCTCTTGCAAACTGCTCTATCATCATTTATATAATCTGCTCAGTTAACTTTATGTAAACTCATCATCATACAAACAGTAAGTCATTATTTCATGGTTTCCAGAAGGTGGTGCAAGCTTATAAAAATAAACATTTACCCATAAAAACGTTCTGTGGGCATCAGGATGCAGCAGCACAGATTTAGATGGAAATACTTGGTGGAGTCATTACACTGTAAAACACACATTTCACATGTTTCAGAGGCCACTGAACTGTCCTGTGGGTTAACAGATGGAAACATTAACTATGCATTTACACACTTTCACCTCCAACAAGGACTTTGGCAATAACACTGAGTGGAAGCAGATACTGTAGATCGACATTGAGCAGCACATCTATCTCCGCCTTTCTTTACTTCTCTTTTCTTTACTCTTTATTTCTAATATGGAGAATCTTCACTGAATCTGTTGAAATAATGTCTTTTATTGTTGCCTCTGCCTTGTCAGACCAGTTTGAAATGAATAAATAAAAAAAGATTTCATGCAATACAGAAAAAAAAAAAAAACAAGAGGGTAAACCATGTTGCAGCATCAGTATAAGCGTGTTCTCTTTAACTTCTCTGGACGCTGTTCGTTATAAATGTAAAATAGAAATTCCCGGGATGAGAGGAGCATATTCTGTCTTTGTATGTGTTGTTAAAAGGCTGGGACATGAATTATTAAAGGGAATCGGTGCAACAACATAAACAAGACGTAGATGTTACAATGTAGCTGAGCTCAGTCTTATAAAAAAAAAATCCTCCCAGTTTGCTGCATTTGGATTTCAGGAATGAAGAACATCATGATGCATTCGAGTCCCTTCGTCATCATCATCTGTACATGTGTTTTAGCAGAAGGCTGGGATCGGGCTGTTTGCTGAAGCTGTTAAGTTTTTATGTACAGTTCCACTTTTTCAAGCAACAAATGTCAAAATAATTTCTCTTCATCATAAACTCATTGCAGCTGGAAATTTAGAACAGCTGAGGGATTGAGTCACAGAAACTGGCTTTGATCGGGTCGAGCTCTGACGTCCCTCAAAGGAAGTCTCTTCCTCTTTAACAGGAAATCAGTGCGATTGAACCGAATGGATTTATCAAACGCGTCACGTTCTGGAATTTGAGTCAGATGTGAACGGGTAAGGTTCTCAACACAGCTTCATTAAAACCCGACCCTAACCTCAAAAACCAGATGTTTTCATCACAGCCTCACTGACACGACATCAAACGCTCTTCCAATGTACAAAAGAGAAAAAACAAAAAAACAAAACGGTCTTTTAAAGAAAAATACTGGGAAATGGGATTATTTATTTCTGTTAATTTATTTTGTCATATTTTTGTAAAATCTGAAAAGAATAGTTAATAAAACTCTTTTCAAATGCATTTCATGTGTTGGGAGTTTGTTTAGCTGAAACAATTACAGTACATAATGTTGGCAGTACTAAAATGGTATGTCAGGGTTTTTCTTTTTTTGTTCATTTTTATTTTATTTATTTCAAACAAGTTTTTAAAAACAACAACAAAAAGCAATCAGTAGGACAGAGAAAATGTGCATATATAACCAAGAAAAATTTTTTTGTTTACCACTACTTTTCTGTTTGAAAGGAGAAGGAAGAAGTGAACACTTATCCCAATTTAATGAGATATATTACTTACTGACTCAATAATTATCAAAAATAAACTTTTAGGGTTCTGTAGAGAAGTCACGATTAGAAAACGCTGTTATCTACTGGCGGTAGATAACAGCGTTTGGCAAAAGTATTAAAAATATTTGAACTTTTCTTCCACTTATATCTTCAGTTAGGATTAACCAATTAGTTCTATTTGTTCAATATCTGGAAATGTAAAATTTTGCGTGGGGGTTTTATACAACCTGGGAAAGCCGGGGTGATTGGTAAATATGGACGAAATATCGTTTTATTCGAAAGATTTATCTTTTGTAATTGATTTTGTAATTAGGTTGTTTTTTTTTTTTTGCTTAAAAGTCACCATCAAAAATTTAACTTGAAAAAAATTTGTCTTCAAAGAATAAAATCGCCTGCAAATGTGGTGGACAACAAACACAGAAACCATCCCAACAGTGAAGCATGGTAGAGGCAGCATGACACTATGGGGTTTCTTTTCTTCAGCATGGGAAGAAGGATTAATTTAAATACTGAGTAACTCAAGCAATAGTAAAAATTAACAGAAATAAGCACATGAAGTACATCCTGCGTTTATCTTGTATGTAATGAGTTTTAATGGGCTCTTTGCACGTCAGCTTCCGTGTTCGGGGAAAAGCGGCTCGGTCGTTTCCGGTCTATTGAAAATGGCATTGTGCACTCGGTGCTTGCAGGGCTTGGCCAAGGTAACAATTAATGATGTACATCGATCCGAAGCCCCAACAAGTAAGCTGGAGAAAGGTTTGAAGATGTACATTCACGGATACAAAGGTGAGTTTTACTTTATGACTAACATTAACTTTAGCTTATGCTAGTAGGCAATACTCTGACATTTTTCTTGTAAAAATGTGCTATTTAAGGATCTAAACATTTTAATCCATCCTAAATGACAATGTTTTTATCTTATTTTCAAGTATATTATGTGTGTCTATTGTCATCAGTGTCAGAGACCAAATAAAGGGCTTTTTGCTTCCAAAACATGAGGAAACACAACAAGCCCTCATAGCTTAACAGCAGGGCAGCTCTGGTGTCAGAGTTCAAGTTCAGCTGACCGTTCAGGTTCAAAGTTGTTGCTTTTAGAAAAATATGGCCGTGTTCCTTAAGGTCTCTGTGTTATTTCGTTCTATATGTTTTGCATGCTTCTTGTGAAGCAGGATGGTGTTTACAGCGGTGTGTACAGGCGGATCAGTTGCTCGGCTGTCTAGCTGTGGTCTGCTCTCTCGTTCCCATACACTCGCTCTTTCAGGCTGAATGCAAAAGTGATTCCATGGAAATAACACAGGACGGCTCCTTTACCTTCTTCTTTAGGCTGAAGAAGCTGATCCGGAGTGAAGTGAAGGCTGCAAACTTTGCTGTGCGGCGCTAGCTTTAACTAATAGAGATGAATATTTACAAGCCACCGTCTTCTTAATTCAGGATCGCTTGGAAATCCATAAAAACATAAAAGCCCATTATATTTGGAAGACAACAATGTTCATAGTACTGCTTTATTTGCGTACGAAATACGACTGCCTTTTCTAGCTGTCATGGTAACTCAAAGCGGAAACAAGAAAGCCGCATTTGCTCACGCGGATGTGACGTCAGCGCCGTTCTTGCAAAGAGCCCATTGTAATAAGTGAAACTTTTAATTAGTCTTAGTGCTGTGACTATATAACCATTCAAAATTAGCAAAATAAATCATAGTGAATTGTCATATTTAAGATATATTTTATCATTGCCTTTCTCTCTGCCCAGTTTCATATCTAATTAAATTTTTTTGTTCCAGACAAAAACAGATTCACATTTTAAGAACCACGTAATAAAATCTAGTTTCAGTGAAGCTTTATTTGAGCAAAGTTTAAAGGAACATCTGATCAAACACACAGTATGGGAGCAAGGCCTAAGGTGGAGCTGAACAGTCTATCAGAGCAGAAGCATATCATGTTTTTATTATTAAAAAAAATTGGATATCTACACTGCTGCATCGGCTGATAAAACATCAGGAGGCTTCGACATGACTCTGCTGGGCAGTGATAACAAGAAGCTTCATCGCAGTGTAGCGGTTTATGACACCAGAACAAACTGAAAGTAAGAACGCTGCTTCCCATGCTCCATGTGCATTCTGTGGCTGAAAACGCTAAAATATCCCTTTTAAATCCCACTCTGTGATAATTCATGCCAGATCTCAAACTGAAAAAAAACCTTCCGAGACTGGAAGATGCAGAACGCAGCCAAGCCGGGGCAGCTAAAGGGATTCGGACCACGATGACGAGTTGTAAGGCCTCTAGGCTGATACCTTCGGTTCTGTAACAAAACATCCAGCAGTGAAAACAACATGCAAGCCAGAGAACGTCCACTGGGCATCAGGGTGCTTTTCCTTTCCTATCGCATCCATGGGTGTGTTTTTATTTATTTAGGAAAACAAACTTACTTAATTGGATAATTCTGATGGTAACTATTTACACACACACAAAACACCTTTCCTTTCATGTAATTAGATTTTTTTTTTTTACTATCTGTGCTTTACAGATTTGAATTCCCTCCTTTAAGAAAATCACATTTTATAGCCATAATCAGTGAGATGCTAGGTGTAAAAATGCATCTCAGATAAATCAACCTAAATCCTACGAGCACAAGTCCGAGATTAAAACACAGATATGAATATAGTCTCATCTTATGGGGGATTTTGGAAGAAATGGCTCTACTTTGTGCTCTTTGTCACAGTGCATTCTTGGTTCTGTGGAGTTTCAGAGATGCTGAAGCGCCCCCGTGTGGTTAAAAGTGGGCAGTGAAACAGAGTGGGCACTGCGGCTGGCAGGAAGCTTAACAACAACGAGTTGTAATAAAATTAACAGAGTAACAAAACGTTCACGTGGATCAGAGCGGATCTACACAGGTTTAGTTTTTAAAAGTAGCTTTTTCTGTCCAGTGTGTCTCCATCTCATCTCTACACACTTTAACACTCACTCGCTTCACGCAAACAGAACGACACGCATCCACAGCTCAACACGCATACAAACACTTACAGGTGTACAGGCTCACATGGGGAGGAATCGACATGTCAATCAGAGCCAAAATAAAAACATTATGATGGATTTTGACTCGATCTTAAACACAGTCAGCCAGGAAAATCCTGATCAGTGCACCTCTTTTCAAAACTACCACGTATTTTTATTCAGGTTCGCCTAACTTTCTGTGTTCATCAGTTCACATAGGCCACACCCTGTATGTGCACATGCTATTTCATCCTCTCACACACAAACACACACACACTTTATGAGTCGTCATTCATTTCTTGGCTGTCTGTCCTGGCGATTTTCCTCGGCGGTGCCGGGCTGTCCACCTCGCCTTGTTCTTGTTCCCTTTTCTTTGCTGCATTCTGCTTAAAACAAAGCCACACACACACATGTTAGCGATAATCCAGCCATGACATGACACTTTTTTAAATATAAATAATTTATTCAACACATAACTGACTAACTAATATTGATTAAAAAGAAAAATTTGATTTAGGTTTTAGAAAAAGGTGTTAATGAAGGCACTTGCTCACCTTTTTGTCCCACTGCTGATGCAGGTAACGCAGGAGGATGTTAGTTTTCTCTGTTACAATAACTGCAACGCCAAAAAAGGAAGATCAAGTTAGGAGTTCTTAAAGAAAATTAACATAATAATATCACATTAATAAAAGCACAGATTAACAACTGCACAAACTCCATATCATCATCGCTCTGACTTCTTTTGTTTCCTCCCTGAGTCAACAAAACCCCAACCTGTCCTTGATACCCCACTGCAGCCAGGTACTTCTCTTTAAAATTTCATTGATTATTCAAGTGTTTGTGTCACCACAGTGCAGGCTGTTATAATAAATCTGCTAGTGCAGCCAGTCTGAAGCAGCTCCCTGTGACTCACTCTGTTCAGAAGGGTATTCCCGGGTTGGGAGGTAAACAGACGGCCTTCGGTTCTGCACAACAAAACACAGAGACAAAAGAAAGAAAGGTCAAGACTTATTCTCATTTACTTAAAAAACTAATTCCCAATTCAGTTGCATCAGCTTAATTTACAACATAAATGCCCATGCGCAAAAACTTCAACTTTAACCTTAAATTTACTCAGAAAAACTTTAGACTAAGGGTTTAAGGAGAAAAATAATCTGAGTTTCTTTTTCTCCAATACAACTAGAATATTAACAGCCATTAATAACGGTCATTTCACACAGCGCATGAACAAACTGTTGTACGCAGTGACAATCTAATGCTGCCCCAGAGCAGCATTAAAAGGCGTCGGGGGGGAAATAACAGCAGCAGATAAAACAAAAGCCGGTCCATCCTTCACATGAGTTTTATGTTGTATATTTTCAATTGCAGACAGTAAAGAGTCAGTTGGGTTGTCAGATGTGACCACAAAAAAGAAAGAGCACAGGAAAAAAAAAATAAAATAAAAATCTGCTTAAGTAAATAAAAGGCTGCATCTTTTCTGAAATAGGATGTACATAAGATTATTCTCAAACTTCTACTTTGATTCGACATATTTTAGTACACTTTATAACAATATATTTAGCAATTAAACATATTACTAAAATTGAAAATTTGTATTTTCAATGCAAACTTTAGAAATTATGTATATAGAAATTGTATATTAGTACTTTCAAACAGATTGTGTTTTTTTTTAAATATATTTAAAAAATACTTGTCAGGTTTTAAAGTCTAGTCAAGAGGCCAAATACATCACTGACCAGCGGTCTAAATGCATGGGAGCTGGAACAGATTAGTTTATCCATTACCACAGTGATGTCATGCATTGATATGATGGTGATTGTATTTCCAAATATTCACTCTAACGTAATCATCCTTTTCAGACATTAAACACAGGGACTAGTGTTCCAATAAAACGTCTGCTGTAATGGGATTTATTCATTTTTAATTTCTGCATTTCATTTGAAATAATAGTGAAAGCCAGTAAAACTACAGAGCTGTGTGACAGACTTTTGTCATGAACATGATGGAAATAATAACTGACCAAGATGGAAAAGTTTCTTAAGACTCCTAGTTATATATTTAATGAATATGTTGTTTCAAAGCCAAACACACAACAGAAAATCAAATGTTTCTCCTCTTCAATGTTAAGTTGGATGTTGCTGTTATTTATGTTAATCAGAGAACATAGGAAAAATGTGTTGCGGATGACACTGTTATACTAAGAAAAATATTAATGAGCTATAATTGGTTTTGTATACGATTTAAAAGATGTGCTGAGTTACTTAATATGATTTGAGGGGTTTTAAAGTATTAGATTTCTAATGATGCAGAGTGAAAGCTGTTACTTCAGGCTGCTACTGGAAAATCTTAAGTGTTTTATAATGAATACTTTATATTTAACAATGAATCATAAACATCAAAGAACTCAGTACTATTATTATCCATTTCCAAACATGCAATAGATATTACTCACTGATGCTTTACAAACTGAGTCTGCATGGAATCTGCTGAAGTTGCTCTTATTGTAGACTGGAAGTCCCTTTAAGAAATCAGCCTAAGGGAAAAGATAAGAGATGGTTATAAAAAAATCATTTTGATAAGCAATATCAACGCTTTTACTTTCGCTTCGTTGAAATATGTGAAAGAAAAATGTCCAATTATTGTCTAAGCTGGACATCAGCATCTGTTTTAGATCAAAGACTGGGCGTCACCTCCGCTATACAAATCCAGCTACTGTCCCTAAAACATCAACTGTGAACCTGGAATCTGAATGCACCGATGTGAGCCGGAGTTGACCATGAACATTTCAGAGAACAAAAATGCCGGTTTGGCCTGAAAAGAAAGAGCAGGTGTGGCAACCAGCAAGCTAACATTTAGCTACGCTTAGTCAGGTCGCCATCAAATATTCTCTATATTTCCGACAAAAGCAAAAGGACCAAACGTGTTGTACAAGGAGTACCTTCTCCATGATGACGATGGCAGAAATTTCTAACGCCGACTCGTGGGCTCGACTCGGTGTTTGTTGTGCTGCTCGTTATGGCCGCGTTAGCTAACAGGCTAGTCCACCGAGGCAGCTAACCTGACGAATTTTACTGCAAAACACAGCCACGACCTTCACATAGAACTTCTGGTTTCCATTATATTTAGATAGATATCCAGGTGTCAACTAAAAATTACACGACACTCATAGAACAAATCAATCCAAGCTGACATCCCATAAGCTCGTAAGGCTATTTACATATGACTCCGTCGGCTAACATGATAGCTGAATGGTAGGATGTTTACTTGGCCACGCCCTTGAAGCAGCTATTGGCTTACTCATGCAACCACGTGATAGAAGCTTGACCAGACAACCAATCAGGAGGCAGATCACAATTTGCCCTGTTGACGGGCCCCGCTCTTCGACATGTTGAGTAGGGATGGGAATTTCGTTTCTTTGCAGGATCCGAATCAATTGGCTCCACTCATTTAAAAAAATCTGACCCTTGCTTTCAACTCTCAAATTGCAGAAGTATTTTCACCTCTTGAACCTCATTTTCACATTCTAACAAATTATAAACACAAATGTCAATGTGTTTTATTGTAAAATACAAAATTGTTAAACTTTCATTTAACAATCTTTATAGATCACTTGGTATATTTTTAATTTTTTTGCTAAATTAAATCCTTTCAGATTTAATTTTGCAAAAAAAAAAAAAAAAAATCTGAAAAGTGTGATGTACTCTTTTATCACCCCATCCCCGGGACTCTACTATACCTTGCAGAGCCACTTCTTTGCTGCAATTGCAAATTGTTTTTATGTATGCCTCTGCTTCGTTTTTCAAGGAAGCTGAAACTCAGTGAAATCGGATAATGAGCATTTAGTTTTCAACTTGTCACATCCATTTGGATTAGCCCAGTTTGACATTCAACTGGGTTATTATAATAAATCAATATGCTTTGACCTGATGGATATGAAATATCAAGTCTCTCAGTTGTATTCTGAGAGTATGATTGATAGAAAAAAGAACAGTGATGAGTTTAGAAACTTTAAAAATAGTGACTGAGATGAAGCCTTATACTGACAACAGTGATTTATTTTATAACATGTTTTACTTAAAATGTTATTTTTAGGGACTTTATCTCACTTCACGAGCATTGCTCTACATATCTATATTCCACTTGAAGATTGGTTTAAAAAGTTAGAAATATTAAGAATATTTGCTAAAATATTTCAGAATTTGACGGAAAATATTTTAAATGCTTTGGCATTGTATTCTGGGAAACAAAGGTATTTAGTCTGGTTGCTTTACAGCGTCAGGGCAGACTTTCTATACACTTGATTTTGTTGAAAAAATGCCACGATGGACAACGTATGACTCACAAAGCAACATAGTAAACATGATGTCACATTTACAAAGAGATTGAAAGGCTCTACGGGGAGAAGGAAGGTCAGTGGGGGCCATGTGATGCTCAGAAGGTATTTGAATCCAAAACTCTCTTCCTGCAAGGCAGTGCAGCCACATTAAAACGAATTTTCTTAGTTAACAAGCTTCCTCTCGGGATGAGTTTGATATGCTTGTCTTCCCCTCTTTCGCCAGCAGGGGGCAGCTCTTCACACGCGCATCCATGACCAGAGGCAGATGGATTTAAAAGCCTCTGACACAGACGGAGAGCAATGGAGCGCCTCCAGCCGCCTTCACTCATGTTCTAGTATGAAACTGGAGGACTGGAGCTCCTCTCTGATATTTGGTTGTACCTCTGGTCCCTTAGAAAGACATGTTGTCTGCTGGCACACACTGGACGGCCGCCATGTGGTGGCTCCCGACAGGCCAGCGAAATCCAGATAAATTAGATTATTGGATTGGCTACAACAGATTATAGCTCTCCTTCGATGCTTCATAAGAAAGCGGCATCAGTTTGATCATAGGAGGTTTTATGAGATAGAGCCTTGATAAAGGTAAGCTTTCTCCTTCACTTTGGTGTAATTTTTTTTTAAATCAATATGTTTAGTTTTGGTTGTTTAAATATTTAGTTTGAACTCAAGAGAAAGGTTCCTGCATACAAACCAACCAGAGCTGCAAGCTGCCTCAGACATGCGGATTGTTTAAATTTAATATAGCATTTGATTTGGGCAAAAACTTTTGGTTTGAAAGGGGGAAAATGTTCTGGAACTTGCCTCATTTTCTGCAACATAAAGCAGCGAGCACTCTGTACAAATGAGTTTCACTGTTTCAGGTGAATAGATGGAAAAATGCCAACCAAAGCAACATAAACACTGCAGCTCGGTTTTAAAAACTAATTTATTTCTCAGTGTAGAGCATGCTTTCAATCCCACATTGTGTCAAGATAAACTGTTATGTGTTCAAAGTTTTGCTAAAAGTACATTAGACATTATATTCCAGTTTTTATAAAAAATAACAATAAAAAAGATGCATTTCTGAACTTTAACATAAGTTTAAGCCAATTCAAGCAGGCAAAATTTGTTTACTATAAACACATTACTGCAACAAACAGGCCACTGTTTACTTTAGATTTAGTTATATTAGTCCAAGTGATCTTAACTAGATCATTTGGACTAATATACCAAGTGATCTATAAAAATAAAAACTCTGTTAGGCTTTTACAAACCAGGTCTACATTTATTTCACACACAGGTTGCAGCCTGTGCTAATTATCTGGACACCATGCAGTGGTTGTGTGTAACATGTGCATTGTTATGTCATAATCTTTTACAGCCAATGACAACAGAGGCACTAAAACCTCAGTAAAACAAATGAGGATCACCACATTATTTAATTTTTCAATGAGGTTCATATGCTCAGTCACTATGATGAAGATTAATCACCAAAGTAAAAAATAACCAAAAATGTTTCAATATTTTCTATTAAGGTTTATAAATTGCTTTACTAATTGAACAGATGGTAATATGTTGATTACAGTACATCAGTCCATATCATATCCTAAAAATGCATTAGCAATAGTGTAAGAAGTTGCTAATATTGATACAATAACATCATATTTATCCTCATAATTTTTCAAAAATCTTAAATTTTCTGTAAGTTTAAAGTCTTTCACTTCCTAAATGATATATTTAAAGGAAGAAGGAAATTCTATGTATGTCTTAGAATTAATCTAATCATGAATTAGTGTCATACAAATCACACTAAAGTCCTTTTTCTAAAGAAACAAAGACACAAACCTGTCTGTTGTGTTGGTTCTGATTTGTTCTGTAGATTTCTGTTTTTTGTTTGAGGTTTTGCATATTTGGAAAGTTACTCTCTCTGGTTTTGGATGCTGCAGCTGGAAGGATTTTTGCTCTTGCATTGATACTTTCACTTAGCAGCTTAGCAGAGGCCAATTGGACTGAAAGATTTTTTGTTTCTGATTCAGTTCTATGATTACGCTGGATGGTTCCTTACTTCCTCACCTCACTGACTCCATAAAACAAACAAAAAAAAAACTTAAAGAAAGTCTCTTACCCTGAGCATGGAGCTAATGGGGAGGAAAACCAAAACTTTTCAGATCTTTGCAAAAAAAATTAGATGAACATTGTAAAGAAAATGTGGGGAATTAGGTATTTGTCTTTAATTAATCACTTCTTTGTTTACACTTTGATTAAATATTCAATGACTGTTTTCAAAGTAGGAGCAACCCATATCCTATTATTCTTATTTAGCCCAGGGGTCTGCAGCTTGTGGGCCCACAGCTGCAAGTGACTCTTTGGACCTTCCACGGTAGCTCTTAAATACTTTGGCTTAAAATGATAAAGAAAAACAAGTCTTGTTTTTAAATCCTTGTAAAATGAAGTTTTTAGCAGTTTTTAACTTTTTCCATTGAATAATTTTCACAGCAAATGTTACTAAATGCACCAGTAATATTTATTTAAATGTATTTCTCTTGTTGTTAGTCTGTAAACCGTGCAAATATCAACATCCCATAAAAGAAATTGAATCTATCATCTTTTTTTTTTGAAAAAGACTTTTATATTAAATCCTAAAAATAGAAATAAAATGGTTGTTCTCTAAAGACTGCAGCCTTCATGTAGTAGATATTCAATAAAAAAAAAAGTAAAAAAAATCGTGGAATATTTTGTGCCTCTAAATAAGATTTATTTATCTGGACCGAGGACAGATAAATAAACCTTGGATTGTAAAAGTTGCAGATACCTGTTCAGACCAAATAGAGAGAAAAGAAACAACCAAAAAAAGTTAAAGGAAGTTATTTGCTTCTTGTGAAACAACCTTGCAAAACTCTTTTAGTGTGTTAGTTACAAATCCCTTTTCCACAAAGTCAGATCATGTTGTTTGAAGAAAACATTGTGGATTTAGTTTGTTTATGGTTTGTGCGATTTAAAATGAAAGGATTCACATCAAAATGATATTTTTTTGTGATTTCAACCTCAAGATTCTTGAGTCTTAACGGGATCAAGTATTTATAAAAGTTGCAGTGGAGGAGTATGGGATGGAATCATCTATAACATTATTTAATCATTTATTAATATGAAATTGTCACTAAGACAACAATTTGTTAACCTACAGACCACAAACGGACAGCTGGATAAAACACCTATAAATTCCTGTAATAAATGTAAGTCTTTTTTACTTCTTATTGTGAGTAAAACATCACACAACGCTCTACATAACACCCCTGTGCAGACTGGGGATCTGCAACTATAGCCAGTGTAAATCAGCCAGCAAAGCAGAGGCTGCAACACATTGTGCCCGAAACAAAAGCAACAGCAAATGGAATGGGAGTGTAAAAAAATGCAGAAACTGAAATAGCAGCAGGTGTAACTGTTTTTCATCAACATGAGGTGGAGAGATTTGTTGTTTGTACTTAGAGTTTAATCCCCTCCGATGGGGAGGGGAACAACGGGAAGGTAAGATAATGCCACCTGCAGAGAGACTTGCAGACCTTACTGCTGCTGTAGTTTCTGTGGCTGATCAACGACTGAAACTAAACTTGTGGCTAGCTGCATTTCTTTAAATATAAACTATTAAAACTCATTTGGTCCATGTGATTACTAATACTGTACGTAGAGTCATTACAATTTCTGGACATTTTTCATTTAGTTTCATTTGCATTCTTTGTTTGAACTTTATGAGTCTAGATACTCCTGAAATGATCCAATTCTCTTTAATATCAACCAAAACTAGCTGGTTGGTTTCCCTGCAGCCTTTCAGCGGAGTGCACTGCTGCAGAGGGATCACATGGTGGACAGCTTTAACTCAGGGAGCTATAACCGTCTGCACCTATTTATATCGCCAAATGCCGCCGTAAGAAATGCGTAGAAAATCACAAAGGATTCAGTAGTAAATAGGTATCTGAGTGTAAAAGGGCAAAGCTTAGCCAAATTTAAGTTTAGCTAAGTTTAGCTACAGTATGTCATCATATTGTATTTCTGTGTCTGTTTTCCATCCAGACTGGCAGCCATGCTGACCAGCTTTATTGAAGGCCTCCTCTGCTGTCTCACCTCCAAACCGGCCAACACCGTGGTTCCCGTGGAAACCTCTGAGCCTGCAGATGGGTACGAGTTTGTGGAGGTGAAACCAGGCCGTGTCCTGCGGGTTCGACACATCATCCCTGACAGACCGGCGGTGGAGGAGCCCTCACTGGGTGGGATCGTGAGCTGCAAAAGAAAGATCACGGTCTACCGCAATGGACAGCTGTTCATTGAGAACTTGGGCGAGAGGGCGAGTGCGGAGCTGAAAACCTACCAGAACGGAGAGACTGAACCCAACAGCATGGTGGAGGTTGAGCTGACAGACTGTCGTAACTCTTCACCTCCTGTCAGCATCCCCGAGGCTCGGTCAGACTCTGTCACAGCTGGAAACAACGGGGCATCGGAAACTGGATCAGCAGGAGAGGCACCTGCTGCTGGACAGGCCGAGCAGTCCCAGCAACCCCGCAAACGAAGGAGGAAGCCGAAGCGCACCGTGGTGATTGACTGTGAAAGGAGGATAGCAGCCTGTAAAGGAACACATTCAGATGTTGCTCTGTTCTTTATCCACGGGGTCGGGGGGTCGCTGGATATCTGGGGGAGTCAGCTGGACTTCTTTTCCCGACTCGGGTACGAGGTGATCGCCCCGGATCTGGCAGGCCACGGAGCGAGCTCATCTCCACACATAGCTGCGGCGTACACCTTCTATGCCCTGGCGGAGGATATGAGACTAATCTTTAAGAGATATGCAAAGAAGAGGAACATCCTCATAGGACATTCATACGGGTATTATTAATGTTAACACCTTGAAATATCAACTCTTAATGGAAAAAATCATAAAAGCTTCATTCTATTTAGCAAGTTACCACAAGATTACTATCTGTTCTATATTATAACCCTCATTCTGTTCCTATTTTCCAGCGTGTCTTTCTGTACGTTCCTGGCTCATGAGTTTCCAGACCAGATTCACAAAATGGTGATGATCAATGGTGGAGGTCCCACAGCATTGGAGCCCAGCCTGTGCAGCATCTTCAACCTGCCCACCTGTGTGCTTCACTGCTTGTCCCCACTGTTAGCCTGGAGCTTTCTAAAGTAAGACACGTTTTATTCTGATTGTAGATGTCCAGATCATGATTTTTGTCCTCAGTGAGTTACTCTAGATCATTTGCAGGCGTTGTGGTTCAACAGAATATCTGCATTTTTGCAGACTACATCCCATAAGTACCATAAAGTTGACACAATCAATGCTATTAATGAGGTTTAGGCTGATCATACACGTGGTGAAGGTGGAAAGAAGAGATTCTGTCAGGATTCTGGTGTGTGATTAACTTTCAACAGGTGGAAACTTTGAACAGGAGCTGGCTTAGTTTGAGCTGACATCTGCTGGCACAGAAGACAGACTAAACAAAGCTGTTTGTTGGAAAACTCTGTACAGTGACATTTTCATTGTCCTTTTCTTATAATATTTAAAATATAAACAGAATAATCTATCAATTTCTTCTTAATTCCAAGCAAAATAATTTTGCAAGGAGTATGAAAAAATTTGGGTTTAGCTGTGGTGGCAAGAGGGAAGAGCAAACTGCTGCTAAAGAATCTGCAACAGGTGGAAAAATAAAATCTATCACAGTTAATCCTTTAGAGTTTCGTCCACTTTGGGAAACTTTTGACTTTAGACTTAATGCCAGAAAGTGGGTGATACAGTGTTTGGCATCATTTGTTTTCATCTGTGTTTGTAACTTAGATAAACCTCTCCTTCTGCCTCTGCAGGGCGGGCTTCGCTCGGCAGGGATCCAGGGAGAAGCAGTTGCTGAAAGAGTACAATGCCTTCAATGTGTCGTCATTTGTATTGCGTGCCATGATGAGCGGTCAGTACTGGCCTGAGGGGGACGAGGTTTATCACGCTGAGCTCACGGTGCCCGTCCTGCTGGTTCACGGCATGCATGACAAGTTTGTCCCAGTAGAAGAGGACCAGCGCATGGCTGAGGTGAGGACTGACCAAGACTCTGGGTACAGAGACCAAACAGCTAATCTTCTTGAGGTTGAGTTTTTAGTTTGGGTAAAAAAACAAGCACAAGATGAGGGAAAGGTTTGAATCAGTGCAATTGTTATGATTACTACA
The DNA here is from genome assembly GCA_903067095.1 of Girardinus metallicus. Taxonomy (NCBI): domain Eukaryota; kingdom Metazoa; phylum Chordata; class Actinopteri; order Cyprinodontiformes; family Poeciliidae; genus Girardinus; species Girardinus metallicus. The sequence continues at coordinate 33,893 of CAEGAE010047589.1, forward strand.
GAGGAAGACAGAGTGTCTCTAAATCAATTAGTTTGAGAAAGACTGAATGATTTCTACAGGACAACCAATTTGTGAAGGTCTTAAAATATCTCAAATACACATATCTCATTTTACAAAACTGTATGGTAATCTGTTTTTAAATGGGTTTACAAAGTAACTAGAACTTATGGTTTCAGCAAACATCCCATTGAATATTTCAGCATGTAATGACTGCAGCAGGCTTGATTGTTGCTAGTTCAAACACAAATAAACTCTGGATTGTTCTACTCAAGCAAATCATTTTACACCTAAAAAAATCTCATACGTAACAATCTGAAAGAGTCGTTTGAATTTGTATTAGCACGCCAACTTTTTACTCACAAACAGTGGTGCGAAAAAGTGTTTGTTCCCTTTCTGATTTCCTAGTTTTTGCATGTTTGTCACATCTAAGTGTTTCAGAACATTAAACCAATTTAAATATTATGGCGCTTTCACACCAAATGCGTTTTGGCGCGTCTGGTTTACATTCAAAGTCTGTGGAGCGTCGGATGCATTGGACGCGCTCGATGCATCAAACGCTCAAAACGGTTCAAATCGTATCGTGCCAGACGCTCGAAATGCACCGCAATGGCCCTCAGTGCGCCTCTACAGACTTTGAATGTAAACCAGACGCTCCTGACGTCTGGTTTACATGTTTGGTGTGAACATTTAGTCATGTTCACACCAAACGCATTTGGTGTGAACATGACTAAACACAAAATTTTTAAATTGAGGTTTTTATTATTAAGGGTTTTACCTGAGTTCACAACATTCATGTTTCATGAAGAACATTGACTGTACCTCTTCTTTCTTACTGTTTTTGTCAGATTCTTCTAATGGCTTTCCTGAAGGTCTTGGAGGACGGCAGTCACATGGTGATGCTGGAGTGTCCTGAAGCTGTCAACACACTTCTGCATGAGTTCTTCCTCTGGGAACCAGTCACACTTCCACCTCCAAAGAAAGAGCCCAAAGCCCGTCCAGAGACCGCCAAACCTCAAACTGACAACATTTCTGAGCCCGCCACGATCCGGCCTGCAACCGCCAAGCAAACCTAATCGAACTGAACAGAAACAGTTTGAGGTAAAACTGCTTTTAGCCTGAGGCAGTTTTACCCCTGCTTCAGGCTAAAACTGAAGCAGGGGTAAATGTAAAACGTACCTCATCCACTTCCTGCAGAACAGAGCAGGTTTGAATGGGACAGAGAGACAAAGTGGATGATTTATCTGAGCTCTTCAGGATTACAGTTGGATTTGTGGAGGTGGGACACTGCTGCTCTGGTTTGGTTTCAGTTGCAGTTCGAAGAGAGCAAATCAGGTCAAAGATTGTTCGAATGCCAGCTCAAATGAGTTTATCCCAAACATTCAACAGCGGATCATGTGGTTGTGCCTTTGAAAAACTAGAAAACAGTGGTGAAAATCAACCAAGATAAACTATGATGTGAAACTGGCAGGAGAGTAAATCAGATCCCGTCCATTCATTCATCATTTTGTCTGAGATCAGGTCACAGGGCTCACCCTCTCACCAGCAACACTTCCCATCTCATTCGGGGTCCCAAAGCGTTTCCATGCAAACTTGTGGTCTCCTCCCAGTTAGACGAGTCAAGAAAATCTCCAAAGGGAGGGAGGTGGGTCTCCACATAGACTTTGAATGTAAACCAGACACGCCTGACGCTCAAAATGCGTTTGGTGTGAACACACCATTAGTCAGACAACATGACTAAACACAAAATGCAATTTTTAAATTGAGGTTTTTATTATTAAAACCATAACCTCAGCTGACTCCTTCCAACACGGAGGAGAAGCACCTTGGCTCTGATTCCCCCCGGATGATGGAGCGACCCATCTAATCTCTAAGCTGAGTACAGGCACCCTGCAGAGGAAGATGATCTCAATCGTTGGAGAATGTCTGAATCTATTTCTCATGACCATAGAAGAGACAAACTGGACAAATGAGCCATGCTTTTTGGATCACCTTTCATCACCACAAGAAAAGCAGAACACAGTTTGCAACACTTCAGTTGAGGCCCCAGTTCATCTGTTAATTTCCTTCTCCATCCTGCAATCATTCGTGAACAAGACACCAGGATACTTGAACTCCTCTGCTGGAGGCAGACCAAATCCTGAACAGGATTCTACCAGATGAGAGTCAAAGTTTGCACTTTCAGAATCAAACTATGATGCAAGCTGCTGGAATCTGATTTTTTTAGGCAAAATTTTTCTATTGCTCAGACTTGATGAAAAATCTTTCTTTGTGTGTGTCTGTTTTTTGTTAAATTGTAAAATAAATTTTTAAACCATGACCATCTGAAACAATTGTTTGAATAATAAAATTAGTCCTTGATTGTTTGAGTTCTGGTTGGATTATACAAGGGAGTATTAAAGTAACTGTAGATAAAAGGGAAAATAAATTCTATAAAAGCTGCAGACTTTTTGAGATTAATTTCACGTATTTAAATGAAAAAAACTCTGACGTTCAAAAGTTGAAAGTTTGCAAGATTTTTTTCTGTTTTTAGATTTTTATATTCTCTCCAGGTACTCTGGCTTCCTCCCACAGTCCAAAAACATGCCTGTCAGGTTAATTGGTTTCTTTAAATTGTCCCTAGGTGTGAGTGTGTGTGTGCATGGTTGTCTGTCTCTGTGTTGCCCTGCAACAGACTGGCGACCTGTCCGGGGTGACCCCGCCTCTCACCCGAAACGTTCGCTGGAGAGGCACCAGCACCCCTCCTGACCCCACTGGGGAAAAGGGTGTACAGCAAATGGATGGATGGATAGCCGTAATACTACTTCGTAGATTTTGAGCGTCCTCTCAGTATTTTTGCTTCACGCTCCAGGGATTTATGAAAACAGACAAGTTAGTGCTTGTTTGTAGTAGTTATTGATATACGGTACTGTAGAAAAAGGTACTAGAAGGTTGTTCGGTTATGTTCTCGCAAGCTGAAACAGGGATTAATGAATGCTGCTCAAGACAGGAGTGAAAGTGAAATTAAATTTGCTGCTGATTCATTAAAACTGAATGTTTAGGATACAAAGCAGGGAAAAATACAAAAGTGTTGCTTTTCTCACTGAGTTCAATCAGGTTCAAAGTATTAAAAATATTCTTTTAAAAACCCTTAATGCAAAGTCACCATATTGTTTCGTTTATAAACTGTGTATTTTTTCAAATTTTACGATAAACTGTTCATACTACAGACGGGTGCTCAAAATTGATAAAATAGTGATGATATAATTGGGTAGTTTTTTTTATATTTGCACTTTTTTGACAGGAAATAATTGTTTGCAGTTATATATGGACAATTTTATTAAACGTGTTACAGTTGTTTCCTCCTTTAGTTTAATGTACAGCACCAGTCGTGATTGTTGACACCAATTGGTCGAGGTGTACAAAGCCTTAAAATAATTCCCATTTTCCTCCCTCTCGGGAATAAATCTGGGACACAGATGGCATTAAATGAGTCAGATGCATGTTATTATTTACAAAGGAAATGACCGCAAGAAAGTGGTTCAAGCCCAAGTGGAAGGTCACTTTTCTGCATCTTGGGTTCACCAACTTTCCATAGAAAGAATATACTTTAAGACTTCAGTACATAACATATGAGGGGTGCCAGTAATGGTGGAGAAAGCTGTGTCAGAGTCAGCACTGTATGATTTAGCAGCACTTATATTCACAAAACAATGCAAAATCATTAATAGAGTGTATCTAAAGATAAAAATTTGAAGGTTTGGGAAGTAATTTTTTAATTTAGGTAATTACTTCTGATCTATAGTGTTTGTTTCCAAAATCCCCACTAAGGTAAAACAACATATGCTCTTGTTATTGTATTCAAATTTCACAGTTGGCTGTTTTTTATGCTTATAAGCCAAAACAACAGTATTTTTTGACAGACCTAAATCCTTCTAGACAAAATTTGATCTTACCCACACAGAGTCTGCATCAGTTTTTCTAAAAGTTTAGATGAGCATCTCTGTTTTAACTCCTTTCACATGAAGTTCCATCATCATTGCATTCCTTTTATTTGTGCTACAGTAATTTGTTTGTATTTTTTGCAATACACACGATTGATAATTTTTGAAATGTAGTTTTTGGTGTGCTTAGTTATAGAAAGTGCTTTTATATTGCCATTTTTGAAGTTTGTTTAGAGCTTTGATTGAATTTTTGAGCTGATATTTAATTTAATATGCAATTTAATCAGAAAAAATATGCAGCTGTTTTAATTCTTGTGCAAAACTGAAGGAAACAATTTTCTCTTGTGTCTTAAATGTTGTAATTGTTTGCCTTTAACAGTCACAAACTGATTACAAAAAGTAATATTTATCAAAGGAAGTAAATATGTGATTTTTTTTTAGGAATTTTTTTTCTTTTTTTTTTTTTACAATTTTTTGTGACAGTAAAATAAATTTTTATCAAATCTGTGTGGGATTTCTGTATGAAATTAAAAATCTCATTCACAAACAAAGTGAAAGTTTTACCACATGTTTACTGATATTAAATTGTGTTCAACTATGTTAGTGAACATAAAGTAATCCATAGGAATTAGTCTGGTTGAGAGTTTATTATGTTTCAGTCATAATGTGGGCAGAATAAAAAAAAAAATATGGAAAGTAAAGGTGAAAATTCAAAGAATGGTTCTGACGTTTTCAGGACTGTAAACAGTCGATTTTCAAGTACAACTTCATGATTTATTGTTGATGTTGGCAAGCGAAGTTTTCTCATACTCCAAAAAATGTTTGTATACTACATGACACCCAAAGGATTTTAATAAAATATTGTTTATTTCTGCTGGCAGAGAGGATATAACAATTTTTTCAATATAGGACAGAGATGAGAAATAATTAAACATGTCCCTTTGAGAAGAAGTGAGAAATATGTTTTGGAAATCATTAATATTATAATAATAAGCAAGTCTGCATAAATAAAACATTTTAAATTGTATTTCAGGAAAGAAATACAGTAGTAAATAATGAAATTTGAACTTAGCTAAATAATTGCGAAATGGCAGATGTACAATATGTAAAAGTAGACTGCGGTGTGTGAAAATAGAAATTTGCGAGAAACTAAAATATAATCTAAATTTAACCTTACACAAACTTAGAGTACCAAACAAAACCGCTCGTCTACTGTGTATTTAAACTTCATCTTGATCCATAGTTTGACAACAGCAGCTCTAGTACCTTTGCCAGCAAGAAAAATAACCTTTTACTCAGAAACTTTATAACTTATAGAAGTACAAAATGTGGAAGTAAACATCAATTAATCTAATCCTTTCTAATTTTCACTCACCGTCTCATACTGAGTTAAATCTTTACACTGTTTATACATTCATAATGTATTTTAAATTTTTTTTTTTATATATATATATAAAAGCATTAAACTGAAGTATTAAAGGTTCAGGAATAAATGTGTCCCCTCAACATCTCAGACCTCCACAGTGACTGTTGGGCCGTTGCTGGTCTCCTCCTGTGGTGTGGACTCTTTGGGGGCGCTGGACTCCTTTGCTGGTTCCTCTTCTTTATTTTTCTTTTCACTCTCAGCCACCAGAGGAGTGCTCTCTGCCTCCGCCTGCTGGTTGCTGCTGGTAGTGCTGGCTGGCTCCTCAGCCTTCTTCTCTTCTGGCTGCTTTTCTGCTTCTGCTGCTCCGGCTTTGGTTTCGTTAACAATTTCAACACTGGCGACGGTTGTACTCTTTACTTGTTTCACTTCCCCGTTCTGGACGGGGAAGGCGCCCTCTAGAGCCTTGTAAAGGAACTGGTACTGCTCCTGAAAGTGATAGGGACGGATTTTAAAGGAGAGCAATAGACATATTGATGCTGCTGAGGCTTTTACCATTGTCACTTATCAAGAGTGACAATGGCGCAATTATGACAATTAAACAGATTTTAAATTTTGTCGATAGTGTCAACAATAAGTAGAAAAGTCATTTATATGTTATACTCACTTCTAGTGTTATAAATATCAAATCAAAATGTCTAAATTTGTCATTTAATTTGATATTACACTGAATATTTTAATTTTAGTTTATATTTAGATGATGGTTCTACTGTTGCAATTGCTTACCAGAACACTTTTTGAAGCTGAGAATATTTTTGTTTTAATAATACATCCAAGGCAAATATATGCCTTTGATCAGAAAAGTTTAGTTTGGAGATGTGATTTAAAAAATAACGATAATTCAGAAAGTAGTAGCTAGAAATGTTTCATCTGTTAAAGAAGATAATTTTAAGAACATAACATAAATTTGAAGAAACTAATATGCAATCAAACAAGTCGCGCATCCTGCTACAAACTGCTTTAGCAAGCTTTTAGACAAACAAATATTAGATTGGTTTTATTAGAGGGTAAACGGTATTTATTTATTTCAGTTATTCGTTTTTTAAAATGTTAAATTTCATATATTTATTGCCATTATAGATAATAGTGGCAACAGCATTTTATAGTTTTATGTAATGCTTATTTATTGATTATTACTAATTTAAAAATAACCAGCATGGATAAAGTAATAACTCTTCTAATATCGTTAGAACCTATAGGAGTGAAAAATGTGTTTGTACCAGGCTGGTGATCATCCCCTTCCTATCCTTGCGTAGAGTTTTGACCACTTGGAAAACATCAACCAGCTTCTCAGTCTCAGCGCTGTCCAGCAGATTCCACAGACCACAGAAAATTCCTGAACGCGTCGATCCGTCACTGAGGAGATGAAGAACACAAATTAAGAAAGCTAAATTAATGATCCAATAGCTGCTGGTCATCAAACTTTGTCTCTTTATGTTGCTGATCTTTTCAGAGTTGCTCTTTGTGGCTCTCTAAGCGAAAAGTTTAAAATGTTCCAAGGTGTCTTTCTTGCTCTTCTGTGAACATGGTTATATATAACCACAACCAACTACTTGATAGTTTCCTTCTAAGACTATCTCGTAATCTGTTAAAGTGGCATTGACTTATAGTTCTTTTGGTATTCTGAAAATATATGAAACAAGTCTGTTTGGATGCTTTTACTCAGTTTTTGCATTATATTTTTAATTTTTCAGTGTTACCAAATAAGAGCTTTGCACAGCCAATGCACGGCTTGGTAATATAAAGTATTGTTTGAATCATGAAAAACAATGTTGGTCAAAACTGAAGCAGAAATGACAATGTCTCATCTGAACGCTGCAGTCTTTCTCTTTGTGGTGAATTATGAGCTCTAGATAAAGAGCTTTTAAACCACTCTGTAAGCTGCTGGTTTGCTAAGTCTCGATGCTACTGATCTCTACAACATTTCACCTGCCTTCATCAACCTCACTCAACAAATCTGGAAATAAATAATCGCTTCATGAACTCAAATTTATCTAGGAGAAATATTTATACTTTTATTTCATTAATGCCTTCTACTAGCATTTTTCTTTTTGATTTCATAATTTTTTTCTATATATTTCACAACTGAAATTGAAATTAATAACACCAGCTTTAAGCCTGCAACAAAGAAAAAGTTGTAAAAATTCTGATTTATGTTGTTTACATTTGTCTTCACAAAGAAATCAAAGCATTTAAGAGATAAATGTTTAAGTTAGCTTTATGTTTTTATCAATAATATCTAATTACTGAACAGAGGCCAGTTTGCAGGAGGCTGCCTTACCTGCAGTGGACGAGAATCGGCGTCCTCTGGGATTTGCTGCCAACGCAGCTGCGTTTTACTTCCTTAGCCATATCTACGAGCTCCTGCGGTTTCTCTGGCAGATCTGTGCCCTCCCACTTCAGGAACTGGAAATGTTTCACCTGTCGACTATCTTTTCGCTGTTGACAGAGTTGTTTTCATTGAGCAAACACATAACACCAATCCTATCAGTATGCTTAATACATGGAACTGGTAAATATGAAAAAGTGGCAGTCAAAAAGCCCAGTTCTGGTGTTACCTTGACATGCCGGACCAGCATGGTGCGGGTGATGAAGACTGGAGTAATTTCTGTACTTGAAACTTCTACCTCAAAATCTCCAAACGTCTCCTTTTCTTTTCTCCAGTACAAAGGTTCACCATCCTGTCAACAAGATGAGACCAAAGAAAACAAGATCATTTACTCTAAACACTCTTTAAACATGTGTAAGGATGGATGATAAGCAGAAAAAGAGGAGTTTTTACCTCTTTGTGCTCTGAAAGCATGACAATAGTGGATAATTTCTTCTGGCAAACCATCGACCAGAAGTCGGGGAAGGTGTCTGGCAGCGGATCCTGGGCTGTGATCAGAGAACGAGATCCCCAGTAACCCTGCAAGAAAACAGATTAGCAACGTTTCACTTAAAACAATCAGAAAGTGAAACTGGAACTAAGATAATCAGCCCTACTTTAATCTAAAGAAAAAAAAAAAAAAACCTTAATATATTTACAGGTGAGAATAATAGCATACATTAACGTGGGAGGCATTGATGTATCTAGTGGAGTCTTCGTCTTCTTCATCTGACGAGTCCTCCGGCTCTTCATCATCAACTTCGCTGTCCTGACTGTTGTCTTCTTCTGACCTCAGTAACACTCGGTTGTAGTCATCTGAAGACGGGAGGTTTAGAGAAGGACGTTGAGGCACAAGAAAAACGGATAAAAACATTTTGGAGAAACACAACCAAGACAGATGTAGAGTAGAACGTCAGTAAATTAGGTCGTCTTCCTAGTGAACCCAGGTTGCTTTTGATAGTGGCTTTCAACTCATCTGTTGACTTTGGGATCATTTATCATTTGTCAATTTAGGTCAGACCAGTTTGCTGGCCAGTCCAACACAGTAAAGCTCTGACTCCAGCTGAAGTCCACACCTTGTGAAGCTCTCACAAACTCTTTAATGGACTTTGCCTCACTATCCTATGAATGCTGAAGTTATCCTAGTTGACAGTCCAGCCTTTCTTTATCTGCATTTTTTCCTTCCACTCAACTTTCCATTAATATGATTGGATATAGCTCTCTGTTAACAAACTTCTTTAGCAATGTTTTTTTGTGGCTTACCACCAGTGTGGAAAATGTCTGTGACTGTGTGCTAGACTACTGTCCAGTCAGCAGTCTTCCAAATGATTGTGTCAATGTTATTATAACATTTCTGTGTTTAAAAATCAGTTTTAGTCTACAGTATATCATAATAAAATTTTCAGAGAAAAACTTGTATTTTCATTAGCTGTAAGCCAGATTCATCAAGCTTTATAGAAATTAACTCTTCAAATATATTAATAAGTGTGTTTTTAATTTAAATAAGATCATAGTTTCCCTTTTTTAATAACATTTCTGAAATAAATACAATTTTTGAAGATATTCATATTTATGAAGATGCTCCTGTAGCAGATACTTACACGGGATAACAGATGAAGAGCGATTCTTCTTCTTGTTTTCTTCTGTGATCCCTGTGTTACAGGTCCTCCAGTTTTTAAAGGAGGGGAGTCGCTGAAATGCAACACAAGGATTTTAAGTGGTTCAAAATAAAAAACAATTAAAACTGAAATGTTTCCCATTCCAGTCTGTGTTTAGGCCCTAAAAACAGACTGGAAGGAGACTAATGTGGACTTTTTAATAATGACAAAAGATGCTTAATCAATAATTTTTTTATTTCAAAACAAAATGACGAATCCCTCACTAATGCCACCTGATTTAAGACTTGGACTGAAAAAAGTTAAACTAGATTAATAAATAAGCTTTATATAAATATATATTTCAGAAATAAGAATAAAACATACCTCAAACTCTTCCTCCATAAGCGTGGGTTCGCTGTCGGAGTTTTTCTGTTTGAGCGTGCTCAGTGTGCTGTGCAGCTCCGACAGAGAGATCTCTGTCTCTCCAAACTGGTTGTGCTCCAGTAAGGCCTGGTGGATCAGGATGTACTGGGACTGCATGATGACACAATTAACCACATCAACCCCCAAATATCAGAGAACAACCAAAACATTTATTGATTTACCAGATTTACTCCTTTTTTCAATCTGTGGTCAGACTGAATGCATACAAGTTTAAATGGGAGGTTTTTCTTTTTTTTTTTGCACTGCTGGTTTCACTTTGAAACACGCCATCAAACAACAAAATGGCTGACTCACCCATGCGATATCAGTAATAATTTTTTTTTCTTGAGAAATTTAAATATTATGTCACATAACAGAAGAGATGGCAGACATAGCGCCTTGAAAATTCACACCGCACGGCTTTGTATTTTTGCATTTATTAAGTGTTTGATTCTGATTTTATGTGATGAACCAACAATATGTAATGCAAAAGGCGAGTGATGGATGGCTTTTAATATCTTTCATAAATAAAAAGCTGAAAAGTGTCACATACACTAAACGTTTTAGCTGAAATTACACATTTAGAGACAAAGACTTTTGGATTGTTCTTTCCAAAATAGCTCCAGCTTAATCAGAAGAGCATCAGGGAACATCCATTTTCAAGTCTTTCCACAGATTCTCAATCAGATTTATGTCTGGCCTTTGACTATACCATTCTAACACACAAATATGTTTTGATCTAAACTGCTGCAGGCTGTATGCTTAACAGCTTAAATATTTTGCAGCTTTTTCCCACCAGAACTGCATTTTTTTACAGTTAAAAAATATTCATACACCCCAGCAGATTTAGATTTAATGTAATCTTAATCTTAACCAACATGTTTATTCTGACTGAGCTGAAAAAAGAAAGTAAGAAATCACCTATTTCTGTATTTGACACATGTTTCACATGAATGTAAGTGACCACAATTATTCCTCACCAACTCAGATTGAGAGTCTGTGGTAGAATTCAACAACCTGCTTCATTCGGATTAGGTCATGCTCCTCTAACGCTCACTAACTACCCAGACTAGCTGCTGTTTACACAAACTCAACAAATAACAGCTCTCTGTGGTTGGCTTGCTGCAAGTCATTGCTAAAAACACACTCAGTGAGGCCCTGTGGTTTTACACAACTCAGGAAGCACTGAAAAGCCATTTCTCAATGCCTTCAAGTTCCGGTGACAACAGTAAAAAGCTAAAGAAAAAAAATACAAAATGGTTCACACAATGAAAAATCTATGAGGATGTAGGAGAAAACCAAATGTTACACTGGTGAGACTGATGGCGAGAGACATGAAAAAACCCCAACAAGGAACACGATCAAGATTTATCCTGGAGAAAACGGGCCATTCCAGTAGCAACGTCTCAAAGCAGAGAGTCAATGGGACTCTGCATAATGCTGGACTCCCAGGCTACAGAAATGAGGAGGAAAATACTTCTGAGAGTGAGGCACACAAAAGACGGCTCAGCTTTTATAAGGTTATTTTTGGTGTTCTGTTTTGTGGTCAGATGATACAAAAAGGGAATTGCTTTGACACAATGTTGCATTCTTCATTTAGTATAAAGAAGAAGAAAGAAAAATCCCCAACGATTATGGTGAATATGCAATCATTTTCTTTTTTTTTCCAGCTAATGAGACCGGATCAAAGTTACGACAACATCAGGCAACCTGCAATGAAAATCTGAGCTTTTCACACAATAATGACCTGAAACACACAGCAAAGTGTTTTAAAAGTGATTAGCAGAGAAATACTAATATTTACAGAGTTCAGACTTAAATCTGATGGAGTATTTGAGGAAAAATATTTATTAGCAGTTATGAGAAGGTTTTGGCTCCTGCAATTGCCAGTAAAGGTGTTTCCACTGATTATTGAGAATGTTATAAATGCTTTTAGAAACGTTTTATTTTTGCCCCAATTTGTTTATTTATATTCTAAACACAAATGTTAGAATATTTTAACAGCTGTGTCTCAATTTCAAATAAGAAGACGCCTTATTAGTTAAATAAAAATAAATTTAAATATTAGAATTATATATTTGACATTAGCTCCATACATCTATATTTTTTATTCAGAGGTATAAGAATAAAAGGGGATGCATACATGGACATGCCGTTTATTTGCAAAGATTTCCATAAAAATATACATAAAGTTGTGATTGTAATGTGGAAAAGTATTGTTTGTGCTGTTTCAAAGCATTTTACATGTAAACAAAAGCATTTTCATCTCTAATTGGGATGTTCGCAGGCAAAACATTATTCCTTGTTCTGTCCCTGCATAATAAATACCATAAAATATATTAGATTGAATATATTTTTCATTTATTGTTTACTAAATATATCCTTCTTGGTTTTCAAATACATTAAACATTTTTTCTTAATTGTTTTGTGTTTAATTTAATTGGATTTTATTGCTCTGTTATCTTCTATTTTCTGTTTTACTTATACCAGCGCTTTGGTAATTTCATTTCTGAATATGCTTTATGTTGATTGGATGCGATCTACTGGTCCTACCTCCACTTGGACCATCAGGCATCTTTGTCTTCGGAGTTGGACAACATATCCGTAAATATCCATCCTGCCCTCGGCTTCCAGACCCTCCATCATGGCATCGATGCCGATGTAGGTGCCGGTTCTGCCGACTCCAGCGCTGCACAGAACAGAAAATAACAATGTGTGTTTATTTTAAATACTACACTTTATCTAAAGGTGCAATGGAGAATTAAAAGTAAATAAGAGAGATGAGATTGGACCTTTCACAATAATACATTTTGCTGGATGATAAATTGTCCCAGTAATTATTGAGATAAATGATAATATTGTTTTGAGACCATTTTCAAGTGATATATAGTTTGCCCTCTCAAAAACCAACACACTTTAATTTTGTAAAGGACACTGGAACGTGAAGATATTGCAATTATCAAAAATTAAATACAACAACCAACAACAATAAATAAGAAGGAAATAAAAAAGATACACTAACCAAAACCATCAATAAAATAAGTTAGGAAGTCTCGGAAAACAAAATTTCCCTTAAAAAATTATTAATCAGATTGGAAATTAGGGAGCTAATTTTAAATGTATCATCCAATTAATTGATTCATTGATCATTGCAAAAGACTTAGATGAGATCACTGGTCCTAGTCCTTAGCAGACTGAACATGTGACAGTAACAAAATTCAACAAACGGAGCAACAATTGTATCAGGTAGGCAAGAGAGGAATAAAAATCTGGAAATAGATTAAAAGAACGAGAATATCTTAAATGAGCATTTGATGTTCCACGTGCCTGCAGTGAACAACGATGGGGCCGCTGAAGACGTTCTTGAAAGCGTTGACCCGGCGCCTCAGCTTCAGGAGGAGGTGCGGCTCTCCTGGGACGCCGTGGTCGGGCCAGCTCATGAACTGGATGTGAGTCACTTCCCTCTCCAGGTTCTTCTCTCTCTTCTGAAAAGTCAAAAATAAACAGCCGGTTAAACACCTCCACACATCTCCGCAGTGAAATTATGAAGCATTATTCCTTTCTTAGTGTCTGAACACAGACTCACGTTAGTTAGGCTCAGATGGCGGATGGTGTAATCTGGGCAGTGTTGTTCTGAGGTCAGCTTCACTATGAACTCCTCATAGATCTCAGTTTCTCGATCAAGAGAAGGCCAGTACTGGGCACACTTGATCTGCAAAACAACAATTAACCAACATTAGAAGGTTAAATAAGGTTTGTACATCGGCACGAGATGAAATGTGTCATAATTGTCAATTGTTTATCTCAAAATTAAACATTTCAGGAACTAATTTTAAGAATTAGTTCAACATTCTGCAGTTTGAGGTTCTCACCCTGTTCCCTTCTTCACAGCGGGTCACCATGACGATAATGGAGGACTGCTGCTCCCAGACCATCCTCCAGAAATCACTCACAGTTTCGTCCTTTGGTCCTGCAACAAACACACAGAAACACAGAATAAGACGTGTCATATTCTATGGGCATTCGGTGGCAAAAAACAGGAAAATAAGATTTTACCTTGAGCTGCAATGTATTTTTTTGGCTCCTTGTAACCCTGCAGGAAAAATAAAATTGTAATCATAGATAAAGATAAAATTGTAGAATGGTGTAAATCTTTTTCTCTTGTAAAAGTCAGTGATGTTACAGTTAAGCCAAAAAACTATTCACACCTAAATTTAGATTTAAATTACTTCCCTTCAACCAACATATTAATTTAGAAAAAATGCCTGTTTTTATAAACAATTAATTAAAAAAAAATGTCATATAGAATTTTTTCTTTTATTAACCTTTTAAAAAGTCAAAAGAAAAATCTTTCCAGCAAATAAAACCTTCTTATAACTGTTGACACACTTTCCAATATTTGAGTTGGGGTCTATGCCACTCCAAACTGTTAGTGTTAATTTCATTCAGAAGAAACATGTTGGTAACATCATGTTTAAACCTAAATTTGCCAAGGGCATAAATATATTTGAGCCTAGATGTGTCTGAGGTTAAACATACGTCAATGAAGCTGGCGTTAATATAGTCACATCCTGCTTCTCCGTTTCCTGTTGCCAGTTGGACGCGGTTGTAATCATCTAAATGAAAGCACAGAAAAATAGAAATGAAATGCATCACCTATTAGATTTTAGTTCTGAACACCCACAGATAACAAAACTGGAGTGTCTGATATTTCTGCAGACGATCTCTAAGGTAAACTTTGAGGTTCATGTGCAGCAGAAACATTCGTCTTGATGTCATCTACTGCAGACAACAATAAAATTTGGTCATTATAAGAATAAAAAATGACAGGTATACAACTCCTGCAAATATTGAAATGCATCCGAATGAGCCAAGATGGTAGGTTTGAGTTTGGCCTCCCTGTTCTGACGTCATCACTTTATGACAACGCTACTCAATAGTGCATGGAGTTGTGAACGCATCTCTAAATTAGCTTAAATCTAATGGCTGGCCAAATTGTTAGTGCATGTCTGATATGTGTGAAGCAGCAGCACCGTTCGTATAGGACTAGCTCGCAGGTGTTGCATCATTTCTCTCACTCACATGGCAGGATGTCCACATAGCGGTTCTTGGGGGCGTTGCAGGCCTTCTTAGCTTCTTTCACTGCGTATCTTGAGAAGATTCTGGGAATGCTCTGCAAACAAAAACAAGATATATGTATAAAAAAAAACTACTCAGCGCTTCAACATTCAGATTTATTCTGGTTCCTTCATTCATTAAATTAATGAATTATGCGCATGACATGCAGTTATATTTTCTGAGAAATTAGTTAGTTAGATAAATCTTACTAAAATTAGCTGTTACCTGAAATTCTCCCAGGAAAAGCCTCCCTTCATCTGCTAGCTTCCTTTTATAGGTTTCCAGCAGGAGTTCTGCTGGAATCGGTTCAACGGCCATCAAACTATCTTCATCATCTACGACAGAAAAATGAGATGACATAACCTTTACCAAAATTCAGCAGCTCTACATCTGACACTCATTCTAAGCAGTTTGTAAAACTACCTTAAATTTCTTAGTCATTCAAACTGTAACATGACTTGTATAATAGAGATTAATTAAAGTGTTTGCTTTGCTAAAATGTGAACTAATAAAGAGAAATAGTTAAGGGAAAACAGAGAAGCTGAGGTGACTCAGTTCAATTTATTTATTTAATTTAAATAAATGCTTTTTTGTGTGACAAACAGGTAAGAATAAAAGTGCCTTAGATGTGAAGAATATTCTTAGGCAACAGTAGATATTGTAAGGATATATATGATGTAACGTGACTCATTATTAGTAGTGATTTAAAGTCCCATTTGGCCATGTCATAATAAAAAATGATTAATTATCTTAAAGTAAATTTCTATACTTTTGTATACTTTGGTTAATCATGATACGAGTTACAAGTTTTAATTTCTTTTTATCTTAATAAAATATTTTTGAACAGAATTGAACTGACATGTTATAAGCTTAATTGAGAAATGAAATCACTGGAGTGGTGACAGTGAGGAGATTGAATAGAGATTATTAACCCATACGCTCCAGCCACACTATTGCATATCTATAATTATATTTTAATGCTGCATTAACTCACCTCGTTGTAATAAGAAAATGCTCCAGTTTTGCCCTCATATGCGTTTGAGTCTTACATAATTTACTTAATTTGAAGCTAAACGAGTCTGACAAGGACTTTTATTGGACAAGTCAAAAACATGCAACCATGTTTTTGACTTGTCAAAACATGTTTTTGACTTTCTCTGTTTTTGACAGAGAAAGATCACTTTCTCTGTCGTGATATCTACATTTTACATCCATCATCACAACAAAAAGAACCTACTAAATGATTCCGCATCATAATTCATATTTACTTCATATTTACAACATTTTAGTTACAATTGTTGATTTTTTTTTATGCAACAACATCCATGAGAAGATTCCAAATGAAAAAGCTTTTCATTTTGCAGCACTAGCAGCTTGGAATTTGCTTCAAGACAAACTTCATTTGAGAGTTGGTCAACTTTCATTGCTTCAATGGTTTTATAAATGAATTAGCAGAAATAAAGTCTATATGCCATTGTTTAAATTTACTTTAGGAGAGTGTTTTTATTTAGTTATGTTATTAATATTTTACTGTGTTTTTGTAACTAATTCTTTAACTATACTGTTGTAATCTTGTAAAAAAGATCTTTGATCTCAAGATCTTCTTAACCTTTTTTGTTAAAAAAAGGTTAAGAAGATAAGCAGCATGTGACAGTAGCTGTAGGAAGCTTCAATTACATGTGAATCTTGCTACACTGATATAAAAGGAAGGATAAAAAGACAGTTTAAGAAAAGTAAAAAGACAAACAGAATTGCATCATAATGAATACAATAATACTCACTTCCATGGGTAATTAGTGACATGTTTTCAGTCAGATCACTGCAAAGAAAAGAGCAAACACATGTTTCAAAGAAAAAGTAGGATGATAAAATGTGTACATGAAAATTGTTTTATAACCTAAATAAAATTATCACAATAAAAAAAATAGGAGCTTGCTATAAAAAGTTTCTTAAAAGCCTATTTAAAAAAAAACAAAAAAACACAACAATCACAACTGAACAAAGATCAGAAGCACAAAAGATCCTTACTGGGACTTTCTGTGTTTCAGAATGTAGATCTTATAGAGAACCAGAAGAAGAGCCACCGAGGTGATGATGATGAGGAAGACCAGAAATCCAATAACAGCTTTGTCATTATCTGAAAAATTATTTTAAAAATTGAACCATTTAAGAAGAAATGTGTAGAAATGCATTTGGAAAGTGTGAACATGTGGAAGGATGCATGATTTAATAAAATGGTACATACATTTAGTGTCA
Source organism: Girardinus metallicus (assembly GCA_903067095.1). Taxonomy (NCBI): domain Eukaryota; kingdom Metazoa; phylum Chordata; class Actinopteri; order Cyprinodontiformes; family Poeciliidae; genus Girardinus; species Girardinus metallicus. The sequence goes on from CAEGAE010047589.1 coordinate 50,999, forward strand.
ACCTGTCTAATCACAGGTTTGCTGTTATAACCGTTGTTTAATGTAATCACCTATAATAACAGAAGGCTTCTTGTTAGGATTCAAAACATCAAAATTAAGTTGCGTAATAAAACCAGAATTTATTCATGAAGCAGATGCTTGTTATTACAAACCTCCACTTTGTAGGAAGTTAAGTAGCTCAGATCTTCAAACATAAATTGACATTTTTCGTTAATCTTTTTGCTGCCAGCAACACCTTGAAGTTGTGCCTCGAATTTTCCCTCTGGTCCATTAAAATCAATGGCATTTAATGAACATTTCACTTCGATCTTATTGTTCTCTGGAACTGTCACGTCAACGTTCTGAGGTTTTTCTGGTACTGCAAGACGAAGAGAGAGGATAAATATCAGGACAAACACATGGAGAGGAAAATATTTTCTCTCTATAAGAATCTCAGAAGCAAACCAAAACATAAAAATTATTTAAAAATTAAACACGACCAGATTTGTAAATGACCAAATATTGAACAAAAATGTAAAAATATCTGATTTACTTTAACTTACTATGACACTCTAATACAGATAGATATATGATAATATTTTATCTGCAGTCCAAAATAAAAAAGATATTGATAGAACTCAACATTGCTACGTTGTTTTTTGTTGTTTTACCAGCCACATGGATTTTTCTATTATCCAGCACAAAGTCACACCAGCTTTGTGTTGAAGCTGGTGTGACTTTCCAGGATTAGACATAATAAACTAAACTAACTTGTTATTTATTACTCCTCTCTCCACAGCACTTTACAATGATGGAATATGTTGAGAGGCATTTTGTGTTTTGAAAACAATATAACTTTTTTGCATGAAAGGAAAACCAGACGAAAGAATAATGACTTTCAATACTGTAATAATTTAACTGGATTGCAAGAAAACTCGTTTAAAAATTACATCCGATGAAGGATTGACTGTGTCCCTGGATCCAAAAACTAAATTTCTGACTTAATTTGTTTAAGAAGAGTTGCATTTCCTAACAGGTAACATGTATATACCCTTAGCCAAACGAAACATAAAAACAAGCAAATACACAAATTCATATCAAATTTATTTAAAACAGATAGTGTTTGTAGATTATATTATTATTTCAAAAAACATATTTTCTTGGTTACTTACTTCCAGACTTAGTCTTCCCTTTAACTGTTTCTTCTTTGAAAGGACCTTGTCCAGTGTAGATGTGACTGACGTTACAGCTGTAATCCCTGAATGGTTTAATGTCTTTGGTGAAGATACACATTCTTCCTTCATGTCGCTTAATAATTTTTTCTTGAAGTATAAAATATGTTCCATCTCCTGTTTTGTGATTGGTTTGACAACAGCAGCTTGTTATAAAAGATCTTTATAATCATGAAAATTATTAATATGTTGAAACTGAGTTTGGTCTGTTTTTCATGTTAAAATTAAATAAAGAAAACATTTCCATGAAAATCTTCCTCAGGTCAGTGATAGTTTAGAGTCACAGCTTCACTGATCACATCTGGTTATTTTACACATTTTTATCTTCTTATGGAATTTGTGTAAAAGACATTCAGCTGATAAATTAACACATTTTCCATTAATCTATTTTTTAATGGTTGTGCTAACCCAAATGTGTAAACATTATTTAATGTAAATATAATATGGAAGAATAAATCTTCTCATTTCACTTGCCTTTCTCTAGCTTACAGCTGCAGTGATGAGAGAGCTCATCCAGTTTATGAAGAACATCTTGACATTTATCACTCTTCGTTTCCCACTTCAGCTCAATGGAACTATTGGTTGAACTGTACTTCAGGTTGTTTACTGTAAAATCTGTTGTAATAAAACACACAAACAATGAATAATGTTCTGATAATGTTTTTCTCTCCATGTTGTGTTAGTACAATAACTTTGTTCTTATTTCCAGTGAATTGCAGTAAATACCAACTCACCACAGTTAATTCTGAACTTGACAGGTTTAGTTGTCTTATTTATGGAGACATTGTTCATCTTGATGTCACCAGTACAGCTGTAGTTTGTGAACGGCT
>CAEGAE010047597.1:0-88597 GCA_903067095.1 Girardinus metallicus
GTTGTCGCTGGAAAACGAGCCCCCCCACCCCACCTCAGTTAATCCCCTTTTTCCTTTTTCCCCCTCCGCCCCCCCGCCGCCCCCCCCCCCCCCCCCCCTCCACTCCGCCCCTCCCCACAGGAAGTTGCGGTGTGTTGGTCGGGCCGGGTCGGTCTGTTGGCTGTGTGATGTTTGTTCATGGTTCATGTGAGCCTCTTCTCCACATATGGGTCGAGTTTTTCAAGCCACCTCTGGACAAATTGGATCAGTTAGCATGTGGAGCGGAAAAATGTAAATTTCTCACACGATCTTTCCGTTTGATCAAATCGTGGCGACGCCTCTGCTGCTGACAGCATTCCGATTAAACCCACTTAAAGCAGAAACTGCAGCCAGGCCGTTCTTTTGTTTTGTTTTTTAAATATGAATATCAAAGGCTGTTTAAATGATGAATTACATGTTAATGGAATAAGTGACACAAATGTTTTTTTTTTGTTTTTTTTCTTTAATGTTCAGATTCATCAGTTTCATGCAGCATCTCTAGCCGGGGTCTCCTAGGGACCGCAGCAGGGAAAACAAGGCTTCTTTAAACTTATCCACCAACTTTAAAAAGACCAAATTTATGCTGCAAAAAGGCAGTTATTAAAAAAAATGACACATTTTGCAGATTTGTCACTTAACCAATTAAACCTTTTTATACAATATTAGAATTACAGTAAAAATGCAAATAGTCAAATAAATTTTTTTAAATAAGAAAATAAATGTTTTATCCTTAAAAATGATCATTTAGTAAACGATTGATCATTTATAGCAAAGGATGCATCTAACATAACATAACCGTGAAAAGCTCAGGGCTTCCTGCTTTGTGGTATGTTTGGGTTAAACGATTAATAATTGGATAGCAAAAGGCGCTTAGTTGTAGCTTTTGTTTTTTTACGGATTTTGAAGCAGTTGAAGCTGAAACTGCGTGGAACATCTTTACAAAGGTTTATTTCTCTCTGAAATGGAAAATGTTTATATTTTCTGTACGGTTTTGGTTTAGTTACTGCTCTGTGTTTTCTTTCTGCAAATTACATTTTTTAACTACTAATTGAGAAATAAATGAGTTGATTTCAATAACTGATTAATCACAATAAATCCGATTGATTGTTCCAGCCCTGATTGTGGTGTTTGATCTGTCGTGTTTCCAGATGGTGATGGAAAGTGGCGACTGGCTGGTTGGCGGAGACCTGCAGGTTCTGGACAGGATCTACTGGAACGACGGTCTGGATCAGTACCGGCTGACGCCCAACGAGCTCAAACAGAAGTTTAAAGAAATGAATGCAGGTAGCCGTCTTTGTAGCTCCACTTCCTGGTTCTGGTTTCCTTCCGCCAAACCAGTCCTCTGGTTTCACACATTCACGTCCCTGGCGGTGTGAATGTGTGAAACATGTCGGTTGTGTACGTCACTCCAGATGTCTTTGTTCACCGCCTTGTTTACCTCTATGAAGGGTTGTTCTCTGTTGGGCTCACTGCGTATTGCTCAATGTCTACAATCTGAACTTCTTTTTATCAGACGCGGTGTTCGCCTTCCAGCTCCGGAACCCGGTCCACAACGGCCACGCCCTGCTCATGCAGGACACCCAGAAGCGGCTGGTGGAGCGCGGCTACCGCCGACCCGTCCTGCTGCTCCACCCGCTGGGAGGCTGGACCAAAGACGACGACGTGCCGCTGCCGTGGCGGATGAAGCAGCACGCCGCCGTGCTGGAGGAGCGCGTGCTGGATCCGGACTCCACCATCGTTGCCATTTTCCCATCTCCCATGATGTACGCGGGACCGACCGAGGTAACGCAGATCAAGGCGGAGCTGAGGTTTCTTTAAACGCAGACGTGGCAGATAAAAAAAAAAAAACTCTCTGCCGCGCTGAATGATGGGCGTTGAGTCGGCGTAGGAGGCCGGCTGACTGACGACCGGACAGGAAAGGGAACCAGCAGCTGGGCCGAGTCGCTCTGCTCAGCTGCTGGAAACTTTTCATTCATTCACTTCTCATAATGTGGAAGCAGCCGATCATTGGGAACAGACTGAGGGCTGTTGGACATCAGGGGTTCAGTTAAATTGGTTTGGAGCCGTAAAAAGTTAAATTTCTTCTTTTAGGGGCAGGTGCAAGCCTATCGTTAACGTTTAGCTGTTAAAAGTGAGATTATTTCTTCTCTGGTTTTCATATTTACGGGATGGCCCTGAAGCAGACAGGAGCCGCTTTCATAAAACACTTCAAGGTGGGTTGAAAGTGGCTGTTTTATCTTCATCTGCCTCTGTTTACTGCAGGTTTTTTGTTTGACCACTTAAGCCTTTTTATGCAACATTAAAGATGAAACTAAACAAATAATTCAATTTGTTTTTTAAAAAAAATAAACATATTTTATTGCCTAAAATGAAATAACAGCATTCCTTTAGTGAAAGTTTGATCATTTGTAGCAAACGAAGCATCTAAAGATCCTTCAACATGAGAAGCTCAGACCTTTCAGCGCGACTGAACATCAGCAGCGCTGATCTGGGGATTATTCTTTAGGTAATAATTGGATAGCAGCAGATGGTGCAGAATCTGAACCAGGTGACGTATTTTGGCTTAATTACTGCTGAGTTTTGTTTTTTTGTTTTTTTTCCTAGCAAATTTTTTTTTTTTTGAGTCTCCAGTTAACGATTAATCAATTACTAAATTAATTGACGATTATTTGAGGAATCGATTACTCTGATTAATTGTTTCAGAAATGAATAAGTTTAGAGTTTAGATGACATGATTCATAAGTCTATTCCATGTGGAGGTTTCAGTCTTTTTGCTGTCAAAGGAGAGAAAAGTGTCACATTTCCTGCACTCCGTGAAGGCAACACACGTCTTGTTGTTCTAAACTACCGGTTTAAAATCCTCCCAGACTTTTAATCTGCTCCCTGCTGGATTATTAGTGTCTCTTCTCCCGTTTTTAACATCTACATTTTGTTGCTGCTTGTGAATAGCCGGCGCTCAGAGACTCTTTGTGGATTTATGGCTGAAATGTTGGAACGAAACATTCAACAAACGATAATCATTCACTAAAGTAGCAGCTTCATGTTGAAGTTTTCAGTTATTTTATGTTTTTTTATCCAGACACCTGCTGCAGGTTTTAAGATCCTTTTTAACACCAGAAACTCCAAAATGAGAGCAAAAGCTTCAAATGGTCTGTGCCAGAAAACCTCCAACTGCTCAGAGTAGCAAAAATGTCTTTGTGTTCGCCTGCTTTCATTTGGTTTTTCATTAAATAAGCTCATTAGAAATGCACAACTTGTAACTTTGAGCCAGTTACTTTCATTAGGCCGTGCAGCTTTCCCTGCCTGGTGTTGGCAAGCTTCTTTACGTTTGTTTCATTTTTGTTGCTGAATTTAAAGTTCTTTAATTTAAAGAGACTTAACAAAATCATGAAGATTTTAAGTCTCCGGCCTTGTGGTGATATTTATTGCCAGCAGCTGGAAACCGAAACCGTTCTGAGAACAGTCTGTAAACCGACGTTCCTCGTTCCCGCAGGTGCAGTGGCATTGTCGAGCCCGTATGGTTGCCGGCGCCAACTTCTACATCGTGGGTCGCGACCCCGCAGGCATGCCGCACCCGGCCACGGGGAAGGACCTGTACGAGCCGAGCCACGGAGCCAAAGTCCTCACCATGGCGCCGGGCCTCGTCTCCCTGGAGATCGTTCCCTTCAAGGTCGCTGCGTACAACAAGGTCAAAGGAGCCATGGACTTCTACGAGCCCAAGAAGTAAGCTGACGCCGTTCGGTCCCAGCTAGTCCCGACTCTCTGCTCTGGTTGTCACGGTAATGGGAAACAGGAAGCACTCACTCAGGGCTAATTTAGAAGCTTATTTGGACGTTTAATCCCGTTTAGGCCAGTTAGGTCAAGCAGTCTAAACAGAAATTATATTCTGTAAATTCGTTGTGTGTTTATAGAAAGGCTCCTGCTCTCCCGCTGCTTTTGTCTCTGGGAAACGCTGAGCCAAAAATAACACCCGTTGTTTTCTTTTCCTCAGAGCTAAAATGCTTTAAGCTTTGATGTTGCTCAGAATCACACAGACCTGCTGCTGATTAAAGTCTGTACCTGCGCAGCTCAAATGGTTTCTAACTCCAGTCACGCCATTTATTTTCTTTTCCTCTCAGTGCGATGAAGGCTGCGTGAGTGTAGCTGCATTCACAGACGAAGATTCACTCCACTGATCAGATGATTAGTCGAGTTTTCCATGATGCAAAATCCTAATCCAACAGTTGATCGGAATTGTAGTCCTTCTTCGCATATTTTCGTATTTTAAACTAGTTTCTTCCTTCACATGAGAGAAAAACTCAATTTGATGTCAAATTTTCTTTCCCCTCATTCTTCTAGTTTACTTTGAAGGACAGTTTTGTTTACAGAGAATTCATAACTTATTTAATTTGCTGTTTCTGTTTTATTTATTTTTAGACTTCAAATGTCCCACCTCCAGTGTTAAATGTTTATCAGAATTTCACGTTTGATCTTTGAGTGTGTTCTTGCATTATTAGGCTGTTATTGTTGTTCTACCAACCTTCTAGACCCCTCAGCTTCTGGTTCTGGTTCTGGTTCTACATCCCTAGAACCAAACGAGGAGAAGCAGCATTCAGCTTCTATGCACCACAAACCTGGAACAAACTACCAGAAAACTGTATAACAGCTGAAACACTGAGTGCCTTTAAATCTCGACTAAAAACCCGCCTGGTTAGAGTTGTTTATGAAACGTAATCAATTACGAATTTAACGGTGGCATCGACTTAATGTGATGTTTTGATTGTTGATTCTATGTTGCTTGACTCTGTGTTTTTATGTTTGATATGAAGTGAAGCTCTTTGAAAGGCCTCGTTGCTGAAATGTGCTATAAAAATAAAATTTGATTGATTATTATTATTATATATTGGAAATGATCTCAAAACAACATCATCGTTTGTCTCAGTAACTTCAGAGACAATTGATCAAGTTGCTGTTGTGAGAGGCTAATTTTTCATGCATAGCATTGTTTTAATGTGCATATTAAAAAAACAAACTTCATTCTGAAGGAGTGGCGGATTTTATTTTTCCTGATGTTTGTAATAAAATAAAACGATTTCTATTAAAACAGTCAAACTTTCTGAGTCACGTCTCCTAACTCGCTCCCTCTGCTTCGGTGTCTTTCTGTCCTGCAGCCATCAGGATTATGATTTCATCTCTGGCACGCGCATGCGGAGGATGGCGCGCGAAGGGGAGAACCCCCCCGACGGCTTCATGGCCCTGAAAGCCTGGGCCGTTCTCAAGGAGTACTACCAGTCCCTGGAGAAGGCCTAGCCGGAAAACCAGGAAGCGCCGGATCTTATGCTGTCTGACCTGAGAAACGCCGGGACCTCTCAGTTTTATAAGGAAACTTCACGCTGGCTTTTATCCGTCTCACTTCCTGTCATGAAAGTTGCTTTTAGTCCTGTTACATTTGTTTTTAGCTGTGCGCTTTATTTACTCTTTAGTAGATTCCTCCTTTTCCAGCTGAACATTCAGATTAACGTGTAATAAAGTAGATTATCTGCAGATCTAAAGATGGCGACAGCTCGGTGCTGTTGATCAGTACCTGAACATGTTTGGAGCGGTTCTGTTCTGGAAGCCGCAGTAAAAGTCGAGTGCCTTGGTCTTTCACATAATGTCATGTTGGGATCACTGATTCTTTGTATCGTTACACAGAAAAGCTCCTAAACTGTTATCTGAGTATTTTCTTCTAAATGTATTTATTCTCGTTTTAACCGGCTGGTGCATGGTAGTCGTCGTACTTTAAGTTTTTTACATCCTTTCACTTTCTTTTCTACCTCCAGCTGCTCGTCTTTTTCTTGTGGTAAATCATTTTTAAAATTTCTGTTAGGATCACGTTTGTTACCTTCCCTGTCTAATAAATCATTTTTAGAGAAAAGAGAATCAGTCTAATCTCCTTTTTGTTTGTTTTTTGTTCTGAGGGAATGCCTCTTCTTAACGAACACCAGAGGGCGTAAGTGGCAGCGTGATGAGTAACGTGATGCGGTTCCTGAGGCACCAGAGATCAGCAGACATCATCTGGTTGGGTGGTTGCTGGACAGTCGTATCAACTCGATCTTCCATTTATTGTCCAGTTTTACTATCACCTCTCTGGTAAAAAGCAGCTTTATGCAAACTGAATTATTTTCATGCATCCTGCTGATCTGCAAACAATATTTGACCGTTTCTTTACTTCTTGTAGCAATAATTACATTTCAAATAACATTCAGTTTGATTTCCTTAAGCTTTGTGATTTTTTCTTTAATTTTAAAACATTTTATATCATTTATTAACTTAAGATAGGCAGTTTGTCACATTACAGTCACAATCTTCACTGTTTTCAATAGGATTTTATATGTAAAACCAACAAAGTGTTTTTTTCTGTCTAAAGATGTCTCTCTTAGCGTAGGGACCTGATGTACTTTTGGGTATTTCTTTAGAGTAACTAAATCCCAAATCAACCTTATATTTGCAGGTCAACTGTATAAATTGTTGAGTTGAGTTTGACTTTATTGAAAGTAGTGTATTAAAAGAATAAACAGTTATATTCAAAGGAAATGCATTCAAAATAAACGATAGTAAGGAGTGGGTAGAAGTATAAAAATAATTTTAAAGCTTACATCTCTTACATCCACAGTATCATCCAATAAATTACTGTTAACTTGGTTTTAACTCTCAATATTTACTGTATCTGAAACCAGTACAATGCAGTCATACTGGCTTGTCATTATCAGCAAGAATAACTTTCAAATGTTTTATCTGAATCAATACACCACAAGACGGGGAGTATGTGACAACTCCGTTAAATAGTAATAACATTGACCATAGCAGTAATAACAGTAATTATTTCTCATATTGACATGCAGTAATGAGCATCTTCTTTAATGACGTTTTAAACAGTTTTATATTTGGACATCGCTTAATTTTTATGCTTAAATCATTCCACAGCTTCACCTCAAACTGATATACAAAAACTTTTTCTTGCGATTCTGAATTTTAGATTTTTAATTTTCCCTTAAATTATAAAGTCCTTAAGATGAGCTTTTGAATGTTTCCTGGTAATTAATTATTTTTTGACTTTAAACTGTAATTCCACTATGTCACCAAATTTTAATTGTGACATTTTCATATACATTAGTTGAATTCTGTGATTTTTTTATTATCTTTCTTTTTTATGAAATATTTATTGGCATTTTAACAGACTTCAGCATCGTAGATCAACTTCCTGGAATTCTGCGATATTTTGCCTAAAACCGTCTCAGTGCTGCCCTCTTTGGGTTGAACGGTGGCTACTGCAGTTCAATTTTCCTATTGGTTAACGGCACGGCTTGTTCAGGAAGTCGCCAAATTTGCAGCGGTGGGTTAGGGTTGTCTCATCCCTGGCCACGCCCCCTGTGTCTATTGGCTCCGCCCACTTTGACGAGAGCTTTCCGGGTTAGCTACGCGCTAAATAACGATTACAGGATCACTAGAAGTGTTTAAAATTAATAGAATTATTTCTGAAATAGAAAAAATTTTCTAAAAACAAAACCTACATATAATTATTCGTCACAGCTCAGTTATTAAATTTTTTTAGTAGGTGATATTTTTGATGTTTGTGGACTTCAGTTTTTCTGATCCACACCCAACAGTCAGATAAGCACCAAGCTTACCTGCACTAATTTAACCTGGGCTCCGTCTTCTGGAGAAACACTGGATCAGTACCAGAAATGAAGAGCTTTATTCTGCTTCTTTAAGATATTTTTATTTCAAATGTCTTTATTAAGACTCAAATAGTTTGTTAATGTGCAGAAAACTGGTGTATAAAGCAAAGAGTTTTTTGGTGTTTTCAATCAGTTTTTTTGGCGTTTTCAAACAGCTGTTAGACTTAATTATATGAAATCACAATCTCTGTATATTTCCCAGTAAAAATAAAGAGTAAACGGTGAGATTTGTTTGTAAAATCTCAAAATGTAAGGGTTAATACTTTCGCAACCCACTTTCGTGCATTTAAGCAATTAAAAACCTCCAGCTCTCTTTATATTATGAGTAATGTGGAAAAATCTCGATTGATTTGTTACTAAAACGATGCAGTCAGGTTTGGTTCATGCTGCTGGAAAAACTGTTTCAATGCAAGGAATCCAGCAATCGCTCACCAAGCAAGCACGTGGCGACAGGGGAAAGAAACCCCTCCCTTCTTTGAGCTCGACTTCCTCAGACTCATTTCCAGCCGAGTATCCAAACATTTTTTTTGTGAAAAGACTTTTTGTTTACATCGACAGAATCCTAAACTCAACATCAAACCTCCTGATCGGAGTTACAAAGGGTTGGTTTTATTTTTGTTGTAACTTTGTTCATCTAATTCAGTTGGTTTAAACTATTTTAACAGCGTTTTTTGCTAGATTTTATTAGTAACTATCAGTTAAATATTGTTTAGTTTTACTTATACTAACGTAGTAGTTTTGGTTTTTTCCCACACTGTGGTTAATATTTAGTTGCAAAATTCAGACATAAATTGGGTAATGAATGCTCAACAGAAGATACCATTAAAAAATACCTTCAGTTATTGTTGAACAACCAACTGACTCTTTGTGTTTCCTCCCAAATTTTGCTGCCGCCAGGAGGGGCGCCGCAATTTACCGACAGCTGATGGAAACTGTGGGGGAAAAAATAAAATCAGTTTTATTTTTTTTTCATGTTGCATGTTAAAGCATAAAAATAATGGTTATTGTATTTATAATTTCATTATGTTTTAGTTAGTTTTATAAACACAATATTGTTCCAGATATTTATAGTTTTTTCTCCATTAATTACCATTTTTATTTATTTCTTTAACAAAAGTTGTTTTTTTTCACTTTCAGTTTTTGTTGTTTCGTTAGATTTATTTAACTATAATCACATTTCTGCAGGATTATAATAGTTTTGGGGCTTTCATTATAGTGTACTTTTATTTTGTAATGACTTTTTCCTCTAAATCGGTTAGTTTTAATTATTTTTCAGCGTTTGTTTGCTAGTTTTTATTAGTTATATATTGTTTAGCTTTTCTTAGTTATAGTAATAGTTTTAGGTTTTCACACCCTGGTTAATTTTCAAAAAGGTTGTGGCTATGTAAACATCGATAGGTCATACATAATTAACAGGAAATACATTTCTCAAAACATTTATGAGTTTATTGATCAACCAACTGGCTGGACTTTTATCCCAACTTTTGCCGTGTGGAGTGGAGAATACCTTATGGAGCGCCGTAATTTGCTGACAGCTGACGTAAACTGCCTGCATGGGGGGGATCAATTTCACATCAGTTCAAAAGGTTAATATCTATAGTTTCAGTATTGTTTTAGTTAGTGTCATAAATGAACGGTACAGTTCCAGTTAGTTCCAGTTTTCCCCATTAATCAACGTTTTTATTCATTTCAGTTTTCTTTTTGACATTATTTTCCCTGAAAAGCTGCAGCTGCCTCCCACCGGAACGCCGAGGGTTAAATCCGGTCGGAGAAGAGTCTCCGGATGCTCCGGTGTAATAAAGAGACCTGCCAAGAACAAGTTTATCGTATGTTTTACAAGATCTTGTTCGGTCTCGGATGTTACTCGAGCCGGGACCTCTGTGAGAGTTCAAAAGCTTTAAAAGATCAAATGATTTCCGAGAGATTGCGTTATGATTTCTGTCGTCCTTTTAACTGTCTGGAGGAGATCCCTGCTCTCTGGGCGATGCAGGTGTCTGTTACAGCGTGCATCCACAGCCTCTTGATGTTATCTCGGCTGCGGCACGCACACGTCTATTTTAGTTCTGGGTCAATTTTCAGCTTGTTTGCCAGATAATCAGATCTCGCTCTGAATCTTCTCCCTCCCTCTGAAGGTGCGTTACCGTTCGGCGGCTCGATGCCAGAGGAAAAAGCTGGAAAGTGCCAGAACAACTCGTCCTGTTCTGACAGCTTGTTGGTGACTTTTTAACCCCGGCGCTGCCTCATTAATGTGAACCGGCTGTTTGTGGAGAATTCAAAAGAATTTGTGTTTTTTTTTGTTTTTCTTAATTAAGATCAGATTCAAGGATCATCAGCTGACTTTGTCTGAAGCAAATGTCTCAGAGTTTATGATGTATGTCCTCTTAGATCAGGACACAGTTTTTGACTTTGTCCTTTTAGAAAGGTAAATGGTGTAAATGACCAAAGGTTTCAATGTGATTATAAACCTTTAGACGGCGGGGTGAAGGGTAATAAAACAGATTCCTTCTAGAAATGGCTCTTTTCTAAACTACTGCAGCTTAACTGTACCGTCCAAACTGAGGTTGTTCATGCAGATAAGATACTGACTGCTCACACTCTCTAACTGAACCACTGTTCAAGAAAACAAACCACATCATAAACTAAACATATGTGTGCATGTTGACATAAGCAGTTCGGTTATTTTTGCATAAAATCTTTTCAAACTCTGACAAATCTTAAACCATTCATAGGCCGGACATTCATAGGCTGATCAATGTTTTTACAAATATTTATGGGCTGCTGTTTATAGAATTACAAAAATTAACAGGAATAATTTGGTTTTCAAAATCATGTTTTAGGCATGTTATCCAGACATTTATAAATGTCACAGTTTTAAGCAAAATTCACAGTAAGCTAAATATTTAGCTCCAAACTACGTATCTAGTAAGAAAACTAACTAATTTTAGTTTGGAGCTAAATATTTAGTTAGCTCCAAAATAAAGTATTTTGTTAGCAATCTATTCAGCTAACTTTAAGTTTGACCCAACTATTTAGTTAGCAAACTATTTAAGTTAGCAAGCTAAGTAATTAGCTCCATGCTACGTCTCTAGGTGGAAAACTATTTAACTAACATTAGTTTGGAGTTAAATGTTTAGTTAGCAAGCTAGATGCTTAACCCTAAACTAAGTATTTAGTTAGCAAATAATTTAACTACAGTTCAATAATTAGCTTTTTTTACACTTGTGAGAAATTTAGATCTTTGTACTTTAGATAAATGAACCCTAAAATGTCAGGATTATTATATATTATCGGTTATTTCAGAAGAGAACGCCATCACGTTAAACGCCATCCGTCACAGTGACGTCACCGCCGCCACATGCCGTCCTTCCAAACGCTTTGTCTCTCCCAGACTCCGGCTGAATTTATTTTTAATTTCCTTCCATCTGGTTCGAGTTTCCCTCAAAGCCCGGCGTGATAAAAACAGGCTTTAGCTCTGAAACGTGCAGCGACGCAGCACACGGTTAAATTCACAGGAAGCGGCGTTCCTCGACGTTTGTGGGGCAAAGCATTCTGGGATCAGGCTGGACGGCGCTGATGGCGGGAGGAAGAGCCGACTCACATCTTGCTTTCTGAACTGGATTCAACAGGAAGTTCTGACATGTGGTTGACATCCTTATTATGACCTGGAGGCCTGATTTACTGGCATGGCCGGTTCATAAACGTTACGTTACTTTACAGCTTATTTCATATGTTTTGATGACAGATGAAGCTGTAAGATAATTGAAGTCAGAGGAAGAAATTCCTCTGGGGATGCTTTAATCTTTACTACACTAACTTCAAACACACTTTAATTTTAAAATCCACTCTTGTTGACTGGAATCATCAGATTCCTGTCAACATCTATTAAATTATATATCTTCTTTCCATATGCTGTATACAACTGTTTGTAAATTACATTTGAAATTATGTAAAAAATGGTGAAAGTCAGTGGGGCAGCAGCCTGAACTCTTTTTATTTTCGGTTTCCTGAAATGATCTTCTGAAAGACGATCTCCAGTCATCCAATAGAGGGTTTCTGGGGAAGGTGACTCTAAATTATTAGTGGAAAATTCACCTTCTCATTCTTTTTTAATCTAAAATATTTGAAAGAAAATGCAGCTTTGGAAGCTGAAGTACATAGAGGCAACGCTGCTGGGCACATTACTGTCTGATGTTTGCAAAGCAGCCAATCCAGAAGAGCCATTCAGTTTCCTCGGCGTTGATTGGCTGAACTCTCAGGAGTGGATATAAGGAGGATGTGCATTCACTCTGGTCCTGTTTAGTCCACTTCAGTTAAACTCCAGTCCGTTTGTCTAGAAAGTCCGGTCCGTTTGTGGAGGAGTGAATGAACCAAAAAAGTGAACTCTGGTCTTCTCTGTTCAGTTGAAGTGAACTCTGGAGCGGGGTGAATTGAATGTGAACGCCAAGCAGACCAAAGACTGCTCCAGAAGCAGGAAGTGGCCTACAGCACAGGGAATTCTGGGTAAATACAACCGAAACAAAAGTGCGATTCTTACAATAGTAGGAGAAATTATGTTTTTTTTTTTTTTTTTTTACCAAAGACAAAAGAGAAATTTTACAGCCGCTAAAATATGATGCCACTTAATTTTTGTTCACATTTGGTGATGAAGGAAGTTGCGCTCAGTGTCTTCTTCAGATGTTGTTTTCTTCAGTGGTTCTTGGTGCAGCGCCGCCACAGGAGAGGAAGGGAACGGGTTTTTGGGTTGATTTGACTCAGAGCAGTGTGAAAGAGAACCTCAGCAGCTGAAATTTAACAAGTGTTGCAACTTTTGTTCCCAAATTGAACCAGATCTACTGGATTATAAAGTGGAAAGACACCCATAGAGCCTGGAAACTAAAATATTTTATTTTTGAGGAACATAAGCTTCTACCATCCCAACACAGTGACTCCAACTAACTTTCAGAGGTGTGGTGCTCAGAGAGGTTTTGGTAGCTGGTAAGATGTTGACCCCCTTTATCGTCATGATGGAACGTTTCTTTAACTATTCTGTGTTTTATTAGTTTTAAAACAAGTGGGCTTGGAAGAAAACCTTCCATCTGATTCAAATGATTGCATTTCCTCAGCCGGCCATCAAGAGCTGGAGAAGACTTTTAATTCCCTGTTTACCGAAGACCAGAATTGAAAAACGTTGGTTTAGATCAAAGCTTATTCATGTGTTAGAATGGCCTAGTCAAAGTTGGGATCTACATCCACGGGAGACAAGACTTGAAATCAAATTGTCACCGACTGTTTCTGTCTGAGTGGTTTTGTAATGAGGAATGAGAAAATATTCCTGTCATCCACTTTGTGTTGGGCTGTCACACAAAATTCCAACAAAATTAAATAAATGTTATGGTTGTAAAATGTGGAAAAAGTTCAAGGCTTATAAAAACTGAAGGTCATTTTGACATAGATTTCACAATGTTGGAAACAAACAAGTTTAATTCGTTGGAATTTCTGACTTTTCAAAAACCACAAAAAAAGCACCGTGTTTGTTTGCAGCATCATGCATCGTTTTCCTCGTGCTTCTCGGCTGCTTTGTGTTTTTCTATCACACAAACCCAGTAAAGTACACTAGGAGGAAATGTTTTATGTTGTTTAAATACTTTTCTAAAGGCACTCTGAAAGTAAAAATCATGCTAAAAATGTCAGTTTGTTGAGCCTCATAAAGAGGTTCTGACCCAGCTTCTCATTCTTCCGGTTTCATTAAATTTGGACCGGACTCAGTCCAGAACCTTGTGAATACCTGAGATTGGCTTCCAGGTGCGTTTCCTCACAAACAAGCAAGGCGACGTGCTCTCGGCCGATCTCATGTTCCCCCGTGTCTTCAGATGTTCTGCTACCCGATGCCACGATCCTATTTGTCTTGGACATTGTTCCAGCTTTGATCACATATTGGGGTAATTACTCCGGGCCTTATCCTTCCTCTGGAAACAATGAGTGCAACAGGAGAAGCCGGAGCATTAGCATCAGCTGCAGAGGCCTACAGCCTGTGGGAACGAGGGAGAGAGGACATACATGCACTGAGATTGAAATATTTCATTTTCAAAAATCAGAAGCAGGTACTTTCTTTTTGGTTTTCGTTCCATCTGAGTCAGCAGATTCTAAAATCTCGGCTGAAACCAGGCCTGATTTCCTCAACTACAGAAATGTCGTCGTATCCCCGGCCAGCAGGAAAAAAACGGCGTCCGCATACCATGATAACATTTTCCACTTAGGATTCCTGTCCAACATCACGGTAACTTCCTGGAAGCGCTTGGACCTCCATCTCCTGGAATCACACATCCGGTCGTGATGGAATCTCAGTGCGGTTTTCCAGAAATACGGCGCCAAAAATTCCAAAAATAATTATCCCCCTTATCATCATCATAAAAAAAAAAACCTTGAATGTTGTGAGATCTAATCCTTCCTGTGGTCGGCTGCAGCTCCTGGGAATGTGTCACCAAGAAACACCAGTTCACAGTCTAATTAAACCAAACTGATTTACAGTTTTTATTTTAGCTTTTACAACTGAGGCTTTTACCTTCATTTAGTTTCTGCATTTTGGTCAATTCCAAAACCAGAAACATAATAATACCAAAGTCCTGATATTGATTATAAATCAGCCTGAATGACTGACAAACCATTGATTGATTCACTTCTTCTTTATTTGTGACCCTAAAATCTACAAACATGTTTTAAAGGGATTATTTTTATGATTTTTTTACCATTTGAGATGCTCTCAGATAATCAAAATTACCTAAATGTAACCAAATCTGGAAGTTAAGACTGAAGATTTTCTAAAACCACTCTGTGTGTATTTAGTAGGATTTTATATGATGAATACCAAAGCAATGCATGATGTTGAAGTGGATGGAAAATAATGCATGTTTTTTAAAATGTTTAGTTATAAAAGTCTGCAATCTGTTGTGTGGTTTGTATTAAGGCCCCTGTGCCAGTAGAGGAAGGTAATTTAAAGAGCTTTACATTATTAAAAAGAAAATAAAACAAAAATAAGAGAAGTAATAAAAGTTTTATTAATTGAGCTTCCAATTATTATTAATTAAAGATTTTAAACAAATGGGTTTTTCGCCTTTGTTTAAAGCAGCTCAGTGTTTCAGCAGCTTTGCAGTTTTCTGCAGATCCCATGAATGAGTTTTTCTAGATCTTGTTGGGACATTACACCGCAGCATTAAGTGGTCACATGTACTAAAATCAAAATCTATTTCAATCAAAAACATCTTAACAGGCTGAGTTACATGTTAACATAGGACATTCTTTGATATCACCTGCACAACTCTTGCAACCATTGAACTTGTGAGTTTGTGGATAGTTTCTGCTTGCATTTCTTTGCAGGATGTCAGAAAACCTTCCAGAGCTGCTGTTCTGATCTGAACTGCATCCCATCCTCAGATCTCCTGCTTGAAGAAACTCCAAAGGTTCTCAATAGGGTTGAGGTCAGAGGATGGTGACCCCACCATGAGTTTCTCCTCTTTATGCCCATAGCAGCCAATGACACAGCAGCATTCATTGTCATGCATGAAGAGGATTTTGCTACTGAAGGTTCAGCTCTTCTTTTTGAACCATGAAAGAAAGTGGTCAGTCAGAAAGTCCAGATACTTTGCTGAGGTCATTTTCCCTAAAGGCCGACCAATGATTCTCTCCCCATGGTTTCGGCCCAAAGCATGACTCCGCCACCTCCTTGCTGACGTCACAGCCGTGTTGGGACGTGGTGGCCGTCCACCACCGATCCACTGCTGCGTCCATCTGGACCATCCAGGGTTGCACAGCAGTCATCAGTGAACGGTCTGTTTAAAAATTAATCTTCATGTCCGGCTGGTCCCACTGCCACCGTTTCTGCTTGTGAGCTCTGGTTAGTGGCCCATAGTAGGTTGATGCACCGCAGCCTCTGCAGGATCCTCCACCTGGAGGCTGCAGAGGCTCCAGCAGCTTCAAATGACTGTCTGCTGCTTTGTAAGGGCATTTTAGCAGCTGCTCTCTGAATACGATGAGTTTGTTTAACAGAAACCTTCCTCAATATGCCTTTATCTGCACAAACCCATATTTGTTCTGAGTCAGTCACAAATCTCTCCACAATACGATGATGACGCTTCAGTTTTTGTTAAATATCTAATGTTAAAGATCTTGTTCACTGCACTACCTGATGATTTTCAGCAGCAGAAATCCTTTCTCTTTCCCATATTGCTTGAAATCTGAGGCCTGCTTAATAATGTGGAACATCCTTCTTAAGTAGATTTCCTTTAATTGAGCTCACAGACAAACTAATCAACCCAGCTCTCTGAAACTGATTATAGTGATTCAAAGAGCCCTGACACACAATACCATCTATGAATTTAATAGCACAACAAAAACTTTAATCTTTATGGCACTTAAATCCAATTTGCATAATAATTTGGAACATGGCGTAATCCTTTAATCCTGGAAATATTCTTCAGGTGACAGAAGGCTGACTTTGTAACTGTCTTTATGTGGCTCTGAACGTTCAGACTCCCAGATTTCAGCTGATCAGATGACAGCTGACTGCAGTTTTATTGCACACTGCACTTCTCATGTTTTTTTATGAAAAGTAAACACTTTGTTCCACTATTTTGCGTTTATATATCCCTTATAAAATATGGTGAAATCTGTAGTTGTAACGCGTCAAAATGGAAAATCTGTGAATGCTTTTCCAACAGGATCTGTTTCTTTAAGATAAATTACCTGTAAGATTTGCTTTCGTGGTCTCATGGCATGCCAAATGACGCTTTGCCAAAAGGAGAAGTTCCAAATAAAACGACTGTCAAGAGTAAATCTTTACCGGTGGAAGCGTGAGCAGCGCCGCAGAACGCAGCCAGCCTCGCCGTTCTTGTGCAACACTTGGAATCTGTTAACAACATCTTTTATTGGGAAAAAAAACCTCCGAGCAGCGGCGAGAGGAAAGGGAGCGCACACCAACAGTATCGAATGTGTGTCCTAGGGGAGATTCTGGCTTTATGATGCTCTATGTTCAGATGCCAACATGCGATGATCCGCAGCGCGATGGCTTGCTCACAGTCTCCTGTAAGTAAACACCGTCGTCTCGGCCCAAACACTTCAAATACATCCAGGGTCCAAAATGAACCTTTTTACACGCAAATCAGTTTTATCTTCACTGGTTGTTAGAAGAAAATTCAGTTTGTTTACCTCAACCCAAACTTTGATCTTGATTTTTTCTGAAACTGGGCGACTCCAGGTCTGGTTTCAATGCAGTGTGGCTCCTTGAAGCCTTGAAAAGTTACAAATTAATAGTTTGTCTTGTTGCTTTTAAGTCTTTAAGAAAGACATTCTCTTACCGACAGCCTACTCAGTTCTTCTTCTTCAGTTTTTCTGCTGATTTCATGCTGTTATATTTTTATTCATCTCTCCTCCGTGATGTAAACATCAAATTTAAACAGTTTACAGTCTAATCAGAGGGGTAGCGTTGTTCAGACAGAATATCGTCTGCTGGAAACAACACTGGGGCTGCACACTGCTGCAGCTGGTAGCCCTGCAGTAAGAAGGTCCCGGGTTCAAATCCCAGCCGGATTCTTCTGCCTGGAGTTGGCATGATGTGCATGATTCTCTCTGGGTACTCCAGCTTCCTCCCACCACCCAAAACAGAACCAGGTTTGTGATGGATGGGAATACCATCACCTACAAGTGCAAGAAAATTACATTTATTCATCAAATAATCGACAAAAGACTCACAATTAGATAAAATATGTGACTTTAGTTTCTAGTTGCAGAAAAGCCCAGAAGTGGAAATGAAAATATAACAACTTTTACAGAAACAAGAAACTTCATTTAAAATCCATCCATCCATCCATGGACTTTGACTGGACCTTTGTGACTCCTGACCAGTATTTCATCTAAACCAGGAGTGTCCAAACAAACTGATTTAGTGTTGAATCAAGGAATTAATTTCACGTTTTGCCATTTCCATCAATCTTTTTTAATTTAATGCATCAAAAATTGCGAATCATAAAAACCGGCCCTTCCATCTCGTAAAATAAACATGTTTTCACCACGGCTTCCTTTTGTTTATGCGAGAAGCGTCCATGTTGAAACTCAAAGTTGGCCTGACACGTCGTAACTGGGAGTAGTGGCGTTGCTCCCACTTTCCCAGTGGGAAATCCGACTTTCGGAGGGCGTTCCACTGGATTTGTCTGACTGTAACTGGAACAAAGTTTTTCTTCACATGTGGTATTCTTCACGTAGTTGTGAAAGTTTAATATTGGTCTCATTTGACCAGAGCCTTCATCTGCGTCTGGAGTTGACTTTAAGCAGGACTTCTTATAGCTTTTCTTCGGGCTCTCTTCGTTAAAGGCTCCTACTAACCGTCAAACTCTGGACCCAGGAGGATCAGCGTGACTTTCATTGGAAAGGCAGAACAGATCTTCTCCTCCGCAGCATTTACTGGAATCTGGTTGTCTGCTTCACACGTGTTTTACGGGTCTGGAGAAAGCTGAAGACGGAGTCGCTTAGGGTATTTGTGGGGAGTGTGTTGGAAAGAAGATGAAGGGTCATGAGGAAGCACAGTTATTTGTTTACTCTCTATTTGCTGTGAGCTAAAGGTCAAGCGTACGATGGCAGGACTGGGTTGGATGTAAACATTTTGCATAATCCCAGACGAGCTGCTTTCACTGTCAGTGTCTACATGCTAAAATCACCCGCAGTAATTGGAAAAGAGTTTGTGATTATTGTGAGTATTTAGTATTAAATCAGATACTTTCCACAGATCACTGCTGTGTATGACACCTACAAAATGCACACTTTATCTGTGGGATTTAATGAGATTTGTCGAAGGTTTTCTAGTTTCACATTGCCTGAAGCCACTATGTTATGAAAACATTTCTGGGAAAAGATTTGAGTGTCATTTACGTGCAACGACACGGGATATTTTCATTTACATGCAACCAGAAGAGATATTTTGTTCTTTGCTGTTGCCTGAGGAATGGCTCTTCTCTTTGTGCCTGACCACAGACACTTTATTCACTTTCTAAAAGCTCATTCCAGCCAGCGCTATGTGTGCAGTGACTGAAGAACAAAATGCATCCAATATGCATCACATATGCCGTCAACAACTGTCAAAGACAAGAACTGGTCAAAATGTCTCCCAGAAATCCAAGAGCCCTTCAACTTTCAAGTGATGTCAAAACCACCGCGACAAATGTGGCTTTGCACATCAATTATGGCCGAAAGAAATTCGGCCAAATGCTGCAGCGCGCTCACGCGCGATCGGGACGTTTTCTGAGAGTTTCAGCTGATTCTCCACTGAATCAGTCTCACACTCGCTGCCAACTCAACCGCTGCCATTTAATTTGGTTTGACTCAGACTTTAGTGTCTTTTCAAGTAGCAGACCTCCGTGAAGAAAACATCTGTTATGTAAATACTCTGGCTTGACACGAGGGCGCATCACATCACTCATCAGGCTGCGTCGTTGTCTCACGGAGACGCTGAAGAGCTGCTTTCAGTGTGTTTTACACCAAACTCATATCACTGTCATGTTTCATCACGGCTGAAGCATCAGGAGGGAAGTTAAGTCCTGCTGGAGCAGCCCAGAGGCCTGCGGAGGAGCTGCAGAGATCTGTGGCTCAGGTGGAAGAATCTGCTGAGACGACGACCATAAATGTGCCCTTTATGGAAGAACGGCAGGAGGAAAATCATTGTTGAAAAGGTGATGTTAGTTTGTCACATACTGTAAAACATTTGAAGATGGTTTAACTTGAAGTTTCACCTGCTGCCCTGAAAAGTTCTTCAAGTTGATTTAAAAAGAGACACGATATCCACACACGCTTTTCAGTTCTGCTCATAAATCTTAAATTGTAAGTTGTTTTAAAGCTGCAGTTTGTAACTTTTAATTGAAATATGTTTTTTACAAACAACCAATCAGAGCCAGGAGGCGGGTCTTACTGCTGACAATCATCCTCAGCTCACCCTGAACTCTCACTTACCGTTACAGGAATAACGTTTATCTGCCGTCATTGGTGGCTATGCTAACTAGCCTTAGCATTCCTGCTATCAGGAAGAAGTTGTAGTGTAGCAGAGAGCAAGCGGGATGCAGGGAGGTGGGATGAGCTACGTGTAGACAAGCTTGATTGACAGCAATAAGACCCTCCTCCTGGACCTGATAGGTTAATTCTAATTAGCCCTCGGAGAGCTAGACTAACCGGATTATTTCAGGTTATTTGTCACGTATGAAACTGTCACAATATGGTGACAGTTTTTATAAAAATATAATTTTTATAAAAGTTAAATACTACCACTTTAATTTTAAGCTATAATTTTATCTCTATTTTATCCTCTCTACTCTGGCTGCCTGGTTCTTTCAGAGTAACATAAGATTTTACTTTTGGTTTTTAAACCTTTGATGGTCTGGCACCGCCGCCTCTCTCTGATCCTTTACATAAAGTCAGTCCTTGTAGGTTGTTGGGATCTAAAGACCAAATGCTTTTAGTTGTTCCAGGAACTGAACTGGTGAGTAAAACAGATCAAGCTCTTTGGTTGTTGCTCCTAAATCGTGGAGCGATCTCCCTCTTTCCACTGGGTCCGCCAGAAGCTCAGGGGATTTTAAATCTCTTCTAAACTAATTTGTTTTTCTTGGCTTTTAATTCTGGGGAGTTGGAGCATTTGGTCGGTGATGTTGCTATTTGTTTCTGCTTTTATTGCTGGTTTTATTCTTTGTCTTTGTGTTTTTATTCTATTATTTCACTATATTGCCTGTTTTATCTTTGAAGTGATTTGGACGCTTTATTGTGTGTAATAGTGATATAGACTGATTGATAATCTAAACCAATCATTTTACGCTGTGCTAGAAAACTGTCCTCAGTTGAACAAAAACACATTTCTGTATTATTTTCACTCACATCAAGTTAAAATAATTACTTATCTTAAATTTGTAGAATGTAAAATATCGGATAATGCATTTTAATGAACACCACACTGAACTGTGTCAAAAACATTTGTTTTGAACAAAGGTGCAGCCGGAGCTGCAGCAAATCCTGTAAACATGGAGAAGCAGCTTTCTGTTTTTAAGCTCCTCTAATCTGAAGAAACATCCAAAAAGCTGCCAAAATGCTGAAACACTGAGTTCCTTTAAATCAAGGCTACAACCTCAGTTTTTGGAGTTCCCCTTGATTAATAATTACTGGATCATCATAAACTGTGGTTTGGATTTAAATCTGTCATCATCTTCCTAACTTTGCTTCTGCAATGTAATGTTTGGTGTTTTACTTTTCCTCTAATTGTGAAGAGCATTTTGAGTTGCCTTGTTGCTGAACAAACAGAGGAAACCAGAGGTTTCAGATTTTTATTTGAAAGTAAAAAAATAAAACATCTTATTTCTAGTAATCCTTTACTTTGAAGTGATCGTTTGCATATAATCCCAACAAAATACACTGAAGTTTGTTGCTATAACTTTACAAATTGTAATAAAAATATATTAAAGCCCCCATCCACTCATAGTGGGCTGCAGGGCAGCTAACTACTGCTAGCCTCTGTTTCTCAGAGAAAATAACACTAATTGTAGGTAGATCCAAACACCTACATTAATACATACTTGCAGCGAATTTTACATTTCCTACCCTAACTGTAAATGTATATAAATACAGATAGTTCTCAAGTGAATGAATAAAAAATACATCTTCATTTAAACACTTTTGTGAATTACACAGACATGAAAATCTCAGGTTTGCTCTCGTTCCAAACGTGTAAAATGCTGGAAATCCTGATGTAAAACAGTCAGTCAGACATTCTCTAAAAATGGATCATGATTGCTCAATCTGGATAAATCCTGCATGTCCAGAACGTATTTCAAAATGTGAAACCAAAAAATATGATGCGTGTTCCTTCGATAACATAAAACAAGCAGCAGTCAGACATCGGCTTACCCCATCATAGGAGTTTTTCCTTCATGTGATGTATGATCTGAGGTTTGTGATTAATGCTGCACTAATATGAAGATATTCCAAGTTTTCCACAAACAGACATTTCCTCTGTTAGTCACAGCTGGAAGATGAGCAACAGGAGACAAGCCAGTTGCATTGCAAGAGTTGGTCAACCAGCACAAAGGATCCAGTGATCAGACGCGGTCAGGGGATGAAGATGCCCGGCCTCTCGGTTCAAAGTGTCTTCTCTGAGTAATGGACTCATCCAGAACCCAGACCGAGTCAGCGGTTCTGTGGATCTTGTAGAGAAAGGAGTTCTGTCCTCTCATGTTCATAATGATGCATCAGGAGAAGCTTTTTAATTAAAAGCATCAAACTGTGAAAACTTTGGCACCGTTTAACATTTCCATGCAGAAAACACAAACATGTCTCATTAATATGCTGCACTGCTGAACTCTTTATTCATGATTGTGGATTTAAAACATTTAATTTCAATAAATAAAAATGTTCCCAGGGGCTGGGATTATATAACTCAGATTATTTGGAGCTGAGTGGACCCTGCCGAGTCACATCGCAGTCCTGTATTCATGGATTTTTCACAAACTATTTGTGAAAAATTTAGCTGTTTGCAAACTTTATCAAAAATATTCTAAGGAAAATGCCGTTTAAGAAGCTGAAATACGTGAACCAATGCTAGCTGACACGCTATTGGCCCGCATTTGCAAAACAGCCAATAAAGGAGCGCCTTTCATTTTTCTCATAAAATGAGCTGTTTCAAAAACCTCCAGAATGTAAAATTACAAACAACAAGCGCTCTGCCGTTACCTAGCAACCCCAGCAAATCCCAGCCCGTTACCTAGCAACCCAAACTGAGCTCCAGCAGTTTGATCAACTGGTTTCACCGCTGTATGTGCTGTACAATGGCTGCTGGAAAAGGCAGGAGTTTTGTTGTTAACTTACCATCCAGAAACCACTTGGTTTCTGGTTCTTGTTGGTTGTGCAGCTGGCTACACTGATGCTTTTCAAAGACATACAGTGTATAATTGCACGTCTATTTGTAGACGTGCAATTTGTAGATTGTACATTCACATGTCCATTTTCACATGTGAATGTAAACGTTGAGTTGGGGGGGCGTGGCCAGCAGCAGCTTATTTGGATTTACCAGTTAATAATCCAATTACTTTCGGATTTGTTGCATTTGTTGTTTTTTTTGGACCATTACACAGCCTAGCTTAGCCTAGCTTAGCTTAGCTGACCTGAGGTTTTGTTTGTACCTGCAGCTCATTCCAGAAATCTTCAGCAACACTAAGGACTACAACAGGCAGATGTGATGCATCATTGTGACTTAAAGACAGAGACTTGCTGGGTCTGGTTTTGATCCTCTGACTTCTGGTTTGTGCTTTTTGTGTTTTTGGGGTTTTAAGCTTCTGTTTCGCTGATGAACAGCTTGTTTGAGTTTAAATGTTTAATTATTTCCTGGTCTAAGTTTTGGCTCTTCATTCTGATTACAACCCCAGCAGCATAAAATGGCATTTTAACTTTTTTTCCCAGATCTTATTTGATGAGCAGGACGGATCTGTGTCAGACTTTTATGTCGTTGCTTTAATGTATCGTCCTCCATGTTTGTCAGTTTAAATCCGTTTCCATCCTGGCTACTGCTGCTTTATTTTTATTGTTTGAGTTTTGTTGCTCGTCTGCCGGTGGCTGAGCTTGGCTTGCAGATTGAACATTCCAGTAAAAATTCATTTAACTTTAATTTAAAATGGACCATCTCCAAAAACCCTTTTAAATCCATTAGCAAAAGGTTAGCTTTACCCAAAGAAATCTCTGTTTCCTCTCAATAATTGATTGTTTTTTTTAGCATTCAGTCAGAGTTTAATATCGAGAGGATTAAGACTAATCCAACAGACGTAAAAAGATGATTAAAAAAACCAACACTGTGGCTGTTTAATCTGTTCCACATGCAGAGCAGCGAAGTTTGTAAATGATTCAACACATCTGAGTCCCACTGGGTGCCAGACAGCATAAACAGTAGGGAGAAACAGAGCTATTAGCTATTAGCCATTAGCTATCAGCGATTAGCAATTATCCATTAGCTATTACCTATTAATTGTGAGCTATGGCATGCGCAGGTCTGGCCTAGAGTGACATGAAAAATCAGGAAAAGCTTAGTGGATGGTGAAAACCAAATTGGACACCTCATTCACGCTATGAAGCACGGTGGTGGCAGCATCATGGACTGAAGGTAAATGCGTTGGCTTTAACTGAGACAGGAGTTTAGTTTCACCTTCCGACAGGACGACAACTTTAAACATATAACCAGAGCTACAATGGGTCAGTTTAGATCAAAACATGTTCATGTCGTAGAATGGCCTAGTCAAAGTCCAGAACTAAACCCAATACTTTGCTTGCTGGAGGGGCGGACTCTGTTGAAGTTTAAACAATTGGTTGCTAATGTTTGCCTGTGACATACGTAATATACTCGCTCGATTAAAGATGGCTCCTGATATTTTTGCCAGCAATAAAATGACGTAAACATTCCTGTTGCTCCGACTTTGATTGCTCAATATTTGGACACCAACAAAGCAGAAAATCTACGTCATTTTTCACAGCGCCTTTCATTTCAACTGGAGAAATCCAGCTCAACGGGAGAAATCCCAGATGGAGCAGGGAAGAGAGATGAGAATTGAGATGAATTGAGCTGGAAGGCAACAGCCAGATTCTGAGGTGGGAGAAGTTTTACTACCCTGCGTTTAATTTTACTCGAAACATATTATGAAGTATTGCTATTCTGACTTGAGTGAAATTTTTGGATACTCACTGCGATTAACTTCACTGAATGAAAAATAAACAAATTTTGACTAAAGATAAACCAGAGACAGAAACGACATAAGATTTGTATTAAAGTGAGACCTCCCGTTCGTACACCAGCTTTGTTGTGGCATCATTCAAAGTAAACAGCATAAATATCACCACTGGAGGTATTACCTACTGTAAGGATTTATTTCATAAAGTTGGTTAATTATTTCTTCTGTCTGAATTTGCTACTTTGTTATCATGTTATTTAATTGTATACTTTTCTGTTTCAGTCCTTAAAATACCAGAATTTTCTAATATTTTTGTCTGACATGTCCTGGTCACTCCCTCAGGACTTTAGTTTAATTTTTTATGAAATATTGTTGGACTACTGGGAAATTTCTTGAATGAATGCTTTTTAGTTTTACTTGAGTGAAAATATGTTGAAGTAGCGCTACTGTTATGCTGATGACAGACAACTCTTAGCATCCTCTTCGTCAGACTTTCATACAACAATAAAGTCTGCAGTCAGAGGCTCCTTGAAATTCTCTGCAATACAGACTGCTACAGGAGATCCTTTCTGCTGACAGCCATCAGCGTCCACAACAAATTTGAAGATATTTGGACAAGAATAGAACTTTTGCTTTCTTTTTGAGATTTATAAAGTATTTTTTTAACGTAATTAGAATTTGAACTGAAATAAAAAATCATAATTTTCCTTCTTCTTTTTGCTCTACCTTCAGATTTATTTTTATTTTCTTAGTGAGGCGAAAGGTTAACGCTACCTCCTGCAAACATCTGGTCTAATCCCACAAGAAAACCACTAAAAACTCAACAGTCCATGGAGAAAAAGTGCAGTAAAGAAGAGTTTTTCTGTGATTTATGGATGCTGGACGCCTCAGCGTGGCTCAGAGAGGCAGCACGGTTTGTGAAGCGGCTTGG
This sequence comes from Girardinus metallicus, assembly GCA_903067095.1. Classification (NCBI taxonomy): domain Eukaryota; kingdom Metazoa; phylum Chordata; class Actinopteri; order Cyprinodontiformes; family Poeciliidae; genus Girardinus; species Girardinus metallicus. Next base: position 25,359 of record CAEGAE010047597.1, read on the forward strand.
CTCCTGACCCTCTGGGATATTATCGATACCAGCCGGGTATGAAATGCTGTGGCAGTCTGAGAAACTCACAGCTGTACAGAAATTCCTGCAGGATTATTTTATTAAGAGAAGTGGGTGTCCTGAGTGAGATAACAGTTCTGGGTCATAACTCAAAGTTGCGCAGCAGCAGATGTGAAGCAACAGTGGAAGTCCAGACATGGTGGATTTATCTCCTCCTGTTCTCACAGTCTGGACCTAAAAAGCTTTCCTGACATTTATTAACTCAGATGACAAATTTAGCACAATGTACCCCTTTCATCATTAGTATGTAAATATAATAAAATTTTGACTCGCTACATTACCACTAAAATCTCAGTCTGCTGTTGTGTTGAGTATGAAAGCTGAGAGCGGATGCATAAACGTTTTTCTAATGGTTTTCTCGACATAACGAATTCATTTCCAGACTGTTTTTATGAGATGATGAACTAATTTCCCATTTTCCGCATATATTTTTTACAAATGGTTTCATTGAGACAGGTTAATTTTCCACAAATACTTTTTTCCAATGGGTTTCTTGAGATAAGAACTTCATTTCCTGATGGTTTTCTCGAGATAACGACTTAATTTCCAGATGATTTTTTACAAGATAATGATCTAATTGCCCATTTTCCACATATGTATTTTCCCAGTAGTTTTCTCGAGACAGTGAGTTCATTTTCCATTTTCCTCATATACTTTTTCCTGAGTTGTTGAGGATAATGTTTAACTATAGAATAAATGTCGCTCAAGTACGGAAGCCAAGAGTGGACATTTTCTGTCGTCCCGACGGTTTTGTTGAGATAACGACTTAATCTCAAGAAAACAAACTTTGTTTCCTCGAGATCACGGGGAGACTCTTCAGATTCATCTGATGGATACAATCTGGTTTAACACTCACACCAACCATTTTGCCATCTTGAGAAAACAAACTTTTTTACAATCGATTACAGTTTTTCCTCATCACATCTGGTTAACTATCAACATCCGGTCCATATTCCCAAATTTGAGGTCCGGCAGACATCAGTATTTCAGTGATTTAGGACTCTAGCATCTGAAACACGTCTTCATGTCATTAAGCAGGAAACTGCGGCCAAAAGATGCTTTAACATAGTTTCCCTTTAAAACGTGGTCAGCTGGTGTGAAGCTCCGTCCCATTGTTGACCAGGAATCTCGGCTTTCCTGAGATAATTGATGACTTTGTGGTGCAAAGGTCGGATAGTTTGGGCTCTGACTAATTAACTCAGAAATGTTCCTGCTCTGACCAACACATCTGTGACCGATCCATAAAACCGTCCGTCAGTAAGAGGAGCTTGTGGTACGATGGCGGTATTGTTTTCAGAATGAAAAATTCTTCAGCTTTATTTTCTGGCAACTCCGCTATCATGGATGTGTGAGGATCCTCTCCGCATAATTTTACATATCAATAAAAGATAATCAGAGCCTTTTTACCGTCCAGGAATGAATTCTACTGTAAACAGATTAACATTCAAATCTGGGTTTCTGTGGTAAACTGGTTCTGTACCTGTTGAGAATTATTATTCTCTCCATCAGTTGTTTAACAAGCTGCTTCTTCCTGGAAAACGTTCAGCAGCCTTTCTGTCTTTGCCTCAGTCTCCACGCCTCACATGGCTGGGAACAGAAACAGGGATTTGGTTTTTCTCTGTGTTAAGTTAGGTTTTTGTGTGTTTTCAGTTAATTGAGTCGCCGTGTTGTCCTGTCTTCCCCTTGATTGTTCCCAGGAGTGTTTCGTTCCCTCTGTGTATTTAATGTCACCTGTGTTTCTGTGTCTTTGTCAGGTCCTTGTCGCATCTGTCTGTCTAACCTTCTTGTCGCGGCTTGGCAGTTCCTGTTTGATGTTTTGCCAGTTGCTACCAGCTCTGAGCGTTTTATGTCTGCTTATCTGTGCTGCCTGGATTCTGGACTGTAAATCATCGTTTATTCACTCGAACCTGGGTCCTCTGCGTCTGCCTCGCCACCTCTCTACCACACATCATGACGATCTGACTTGTTTCTGACAACCTGAGACCCTGTTTGGTGTTCGGCTAAAACGGCGTTTGTAAAGTTCCACGGTCACAAATGATCAGAAATAATTTGGGTTATTTATCATGTCTTAAGAAAGAGAAAAAAAAGAGGTTCATTTTTCAAAGTCACATTTCAGCATGTTATTCATTCAGTTTATAAATGTTACAGCTGGTCAGCTAAACATATTTAGTTGACCAGCTAAATATTTAGCTATTTAGCGCTGGGCCAGTTAAATAGCTTTGAGCTAATTAGTTTGCTAGCCATTTAGTTAACTAGCTCAGAGCTAACTAAATATTTTGTTTGTGAACTAATAAAACGTAAGTAGATTTAGTTGTGTTAGAGCTCACTAAATATTTAGTGCTAAGCTACATATTTAGCTCAATCAGAGCTAAAATGCTGATGAGCAGAAGTGGATTATCAAAATAAAAGCTATCAGGACTTATTAGCAAGTTAATTTACACAATGCCTAAATATTTAGATCAAATATAAATTCAAACTAAATATTTAGCTTCAACTTAGATATTTAGCTTGTTAACTGAATATTTAGTTTCAAATTAAATAATTCGCTAACTAAATATTTAGATTAAAGCTAATTATTTAGTTGCTAAACTATTTAGCTAGCTAATTACATAATAAGAATGAAGTTGTGACATCTATAAATGAATTAATAACACAGTGAAAATGTTACTTCGTTTTTCTTATGACAGGCTAAATAACTGCATTATTAGCAGCAGTAATCAGCACCCATTCTGCTCCTTCTGCACCAGACTGCAGCAAGGCCGTCATGGGAAATGTCCAAGATGAAGATGAAAACTGTCCCTGCAGTGATATTAAGTAATCCCATCCTAAACAAATGCGACGTGTGCAGACAGACAGACCTGCAGAGATAAAACGAGTGTGAGCTGAAAGGAGGGCGTGTTCGTCCTGCAAGGAGCCCATCTGAGTGACTTTACCACCACAGGTCTGGGGACAATGCAGCATTGTGCTAAAGTTATTTAATCCACTCCTTCGCTGTAACACTGATAGTTAGCAATCCCAGAAAAGTGATGTCACCACAGCCGCTTGCAGAAAATAAAACAAAGAAGGGCCTTTAAGGATGGGAAAACCTGAAACTAGATTAAAGCCAGAGGGAAATTTAGAGCTTAAAAGGTGATAAATGCATCACACATAAACACACACCGATTACTCAGCTGAGTTTGTTTAAAGAAAAAGAACAAGCTCGGTCAAAGTTCAAAACTTTTTGAACTTTAAGAGCAGATTAGAAATGAACTGAAGCTCTAAGGAGAGATCAGGTGTGAAGATTTTGTACTGGAACAAAATGAAAATATTCTAAAATATTCCTTAAATATAAGTAGTTGTTCAAAAAATCTACCTCACTAAAATAGTCGGAGCGTCTTTCCTGTGCAGATTAATCTCACTTTAGATGTTTTAATAAACCAAATATCAGTAAAATTATGATTTCAAATAAAACACTACAGTATTTGCTTTATATTTTCAAGCGGGCAACGAATCTTTCTTCACTCCGAGGAACTAAGCTGGACTTTTTTCTTTCTTTCCTTTGCAAAAAAGTTCAATGATTCATTTCCTTTGAAAGTATTAAATACATTTTTGTTTAAATGTTCTAGCTTTGAAAATCAAAAAAGCAATAACTTGGTTCTACCTTGTTTGTTTAAGCAAGTAATATTTTGTAGGGAAAACGTGGCACTGTGAGCAGAAAAGGTTGCCGACCCTGATCTGGATGGAGCTGTGCAGAACCGGCTTGTTTTCCTGTTTCCTGTCAGGTACGTCAACATGCAGAAACGTTCACGTCATTAACCGTAAATTCCTTCTGCAGATCCTCCAGCGGGAGGCGATCTGCACCGAACCGTCCATGATCTGGTTGTTTTTCTCTTCGCTGTTGCTGACAGACGACAAACAGACGACGGATGATCCGTCATCCTCCGACAGCACAACAAAGTCAAGCTCCAGCTACTTCAATAGTCTTCAAAGAATCAATACTTTTAAGTCTTTTTCTAATTTTCAGTGGACATAAACATTTAACATGTTGACTTCTGTAGAGTCTCAGAATGACAAAAAACACAGAGAAGTTTGAGTTTTTTCAAACTTCCCGGATTTCAGGATGAATTTGTTGTCTTAAATGTTGTGTGTTCTTAATTATTTCTGCAGAAAGATGGATTTTAGTTTTCACAGGTCAGAGGAGCAAGAAGTTCTAAATTGAAGGATTTTTAATAATGACAAATAGACTTGAAGTGCTGTTATGATGTGAACAGGACAGGAAACTGGTGTAAAAGAACAAGCCAGCAATGAAGTATGAAAAACCAGGAGTTTAAAGACAAAATAACCAGATGAGCTAATCAGAGGAGACGTGGAACAGCTGTGGCAGGAAGCTGAACTAAGACTGAAAAGGAAGTACAAACCAAGGAGAAAAGACTCAACAATAATGGAAGAGAAATAAATTCAAATGTACAAACAACAGAACCCAGGAATAAACTAATGAACTAAACATAAAGAATGAATTTATATGGCAACACCTTTCTAGCATTTCACCATTAACTTCCACTGAATACCATGTTGCTGTAACGCTTTAGCGTTAGTGGAACTAACGTTTGTGATTAGTGCTTTAGGGTTAGCACGGCTAACCTTTTAGTTAGCCGTGCTAACCACTGCCTGAAGCAAAGAAATCTAAACAAAGAGCAAAACAACCAGATCCGTTCTGGTCTTTTTTTCATCCTAAAGGTAACATGCTTAACATTTTCTCTAATTCTTGTCATAAAATTTCTTGGTGTGCTGAAACAACTGTGGGCTGTACCCACAAACCCAGAAAACATTATTACTGGGCGTTCACAGACAGGTCTGCGAGCAACAGGCCAGAGAGTATGCAACTTTAATGACTGCAGACATTTTAAAGCAGCACTTTGAGGTAAACTGCTGAAAGCACGCTACAACTACAGACGCAGCTTATGTACCACAAGGCTCACATGCATGTGGCCAAGGCTGGCTTCAATTAAAACTCTATTACTGTCAAAACCAATCAACACTGCTTGTAGGGATCTCAGCAGCAATAATTAAGCTTGCATTTATCTCTGCTGTCCACGCACGTTGAGGTTCTGCCATGCAATTAAAGTCCCACAGACGATATTATCTAATTTTCTGGTTTACAGTATTGATTCAGTTGAATATTTCTGAAATCCCAGTTTATCATGAGAACAAAGTATTTATAGCCTTTGCTGGTCAAGCACATCATAAATCTAATTGGAGCCGTTGGCCACAGGCTGCCAGACGCTGGCGGCTCTGCTGGATCCGTACCTGGAGCTGGTTATTCATGGTTCGTCTCAGTCATGGGCCAGAATCTGACGGCCTCAGCAGAGACAACTATATTTAATCTTCCTGCTTTTTCCAAGTCAAGTTGAAGTGATGCTGGCATCAGATTTGAGTGTAACTGTGCTCAAATTAGCATGTTTGTTATTATTTTCAGCTTTTTAAAATGATGACTATGAACTGAGCAAGGAATAACTCTCAAAAGGAAAAACATCACTGTCATCCTGCGGTAAGCAAAGGCTTCACACAGCGGGCAAAAGCGAGCCAAATCTGATTGTTTTGCCCGTATACAACCCATATCCGACTCAGTCCGAACGGCCCGCTTCCAGCAATTCACACCTCCTAAAAATCTGACTTGTTCCGCTTTCATATAAACTAAACTAAAGCGTTTGCAGTCAGAACAATAATGTTATGTTTCTGCTTAACCACAAGTAAATTAGCAAATTAGCTAAATTTGTACCTTTTAGTTAAATATTTAGTTAGCAAATTAAACACGTAGTTTCAAACTAAATAAAGTTAAATATTTAGCTCACAGTTAAAAATGTGATCAATATGCAAATTAGCTAACAAAATATTCAATCCATCTAAATTTTTTGCTGTAGGCTAAATATTTGGTTAGCAAGCTAAATATTTAGCTCAGCACTAAAATATTCAGTTTAAAACCAAATATTAAACTTGCTAAACATGCTATTTGCTACTTATCTTCATGCTCAATATTTAGTTAAAAAACTAATTATTTATATCAGAAATAATAAAAAAAAAGTTAATGTTCAAATTAGCTAACTAAATATAGGTGCAAACTAAATATTTTGCTTCAGGCTAAATATTCAGTTAGAAAGCTAAATACTTAGCTAGGAGTTAAAAAAATGTGCAAATATGCAAATTAACATGCAAAACATTCAACTTCTGACTTTATAGCTATCTAAATATTTAGCTTCAAACCAAATCAATAGCTTGCTAATTAGATTTTTCGTTTTTTTTTTATTTTAAACTGATACATTTACAAACGAATGACTAACATGGTGATAGTATGACTTTGAAAAATGAACCCCCATTTTTTCCCCTTGCAACAGGTAAAATAACCCAAATTATTCTGTGAATGTTTGACTGTTATTTCACAAACGGCACCCTGCATAAAAAGACAGCAGCCTTTTCCTTCTAGAAGAGGACCTGGATTTCTCATCCTCACTGCTCTTGTGTGAACCGCTGCTCCCACAGCCTGAGGCAGACTGGGCACATTTTGATTTAGAGGCAGTAATGGCCTTATGCGTCCCCGAATGCCACAGCGCTTCATGCTTTCATGTGGTCAGCATTCTGCCAGGGCAGGGTCACTGTTATCGATTAAATAATCTGAGTCAGTTGAAGTCAGTGACAGGGTGCATTCATGTTCCCGAATGAAGACCCGGATCTTCAGAGACGGCCTAATCCATCTTCCAGGAAATGAGAGGAGAGAGACAATTATCTCCTGAGCAACATGTCCGTCTTTAAACAAAGCGGAGCCGGCCGTTCGCTGCCATCTTCAGTTGATCTGCCTGGAATGTGAAGCCAAAGGAAGTCCTGCAAGCAAAGCTCAACTTTTGATTAAAGTGATCTAACTGGCAGTCCTGGTGGAAGAAGTTGGCTCAATTTGAAGGAACAGTCAGAGAAGTGGATTCATTTCACTTTTACCAGCATAAAAAGAAAACTAGATCTGGAAACGTCTTTAGAAAATTATTTTATGGACTTGTACACAAAAAAACAACTTGATATTACGAAGATCTGGATGTGGAGAGCCACATTATAAAGCTGGAACTAAGCCTGATGTAAACGAATAACTCCGCTCCCAAAAAATGCTGAAAAATGCCACAAAGTGGGCGGAGCCAAGCGGCAGTTAGGGGCGTGGCCAGGTGTGGGACCAGCAGAGTGGAGGATGGTCAGTGGAAATGGACTTTGTTGCTATATTTAGGAACTTTTTAGACTCCTGTTGGGATTTTTAAAATTATTTTCAAATAAGCAAATAGCAACAACTCTAGTGACTTTATTTAGTTCTTGGAGACTTCTATGGCGACAACACGTGAAAGCACAAATCGGAGGAGAAAGAGAAGTTGCCACTGTGGTAAAAGAAGAAACATCTAAAACTGTGATTCATTGATTGATTAGCTTCTAAAGTGCATAAAAGCATTTTAATATAAACTTTTCTATGTAATATCTTCCTCTGCGACTTTCCTTGAGAAACATTTGCTGGGTGAATTTATGGAAAACTGTGAAACCTCCAACATTAAGGCGGCTCCGCTGTTCCGACAATAAAAGTGTCTGTGTGATGAAATGTATAGGAAACTCAGAGTACCTTTAATATCCATGCAACTGGTTTACTCAGTCTGGTTGTCAATTCATGCCAGAAATCTGTCCAGTGTTTGTTGGCTACTAGATCATGATCTGAGATCTGAGATTACCGCACCTGATAGAAAACCTGATGCTGTAATAGTTCATATTTTAAAATCTGTAAAAATGGCATCATTGCATGAATGACGGCTAATTAAAATGTCACAGATTTGCAGTAAGTTGCTCTCTGTGTGACATGTGCAACTTTTTCCTTTAGAAATCATCGCTGCTGGGTGGGAACATGTCCACCGATAGAAGAGCTAATTTTTCATTTAGCTCTTTAGCTTTTTTTGCCAACGTTGAAAATGTTTAGCGTACTTAGCTTCCCCTAAGTGCGCTAAACAAAAAGTACTTTTTAGACTCCTCTTCTAAACCAGAAAAGGAATTAGACCAGAGGATACTTACTTATACTTATCTACCAACCCTGAATAGCAGTAGCTAATTTATTTACTTTGCATCAATATTATTAGCTTTTCCTTCTTTTGCTCCTTCCTTTGGTTTGTTATTTGGTTTGCGTTTCCTTTTAATTCCTGTAAAGTACTTTATATTGCCTTGTTGCTGAAAATATGCTATATAAATAAAATTACCTTTACCTTTTCACTAAACTATTTCTTCTGGATAAATCCTAAAGTGCTCATTTATTTAGCAGTTTTGTAAATTTTAAGCTAAATAAACAAATACATTGACACTTTTATTTTGAGACATAAAGTAGTCCATACCATATAGAAAAAAAATAAAATAAAATAAAATAAAGTTTGACATCTTTTAATTGACTGAAGGCCTGCAGACTGTTCAGTTGTGTGATAATAATTTTTGTTGGTGGCAACATGGTTGAATTTAGTGCTTTAGCATTAGCTTCCACAGACGCTAACATTAGTGGAGCTGGTGTTTGTAATAGGCTTTAGGTGGCGGCTCCAACCACTGGAAATCATATTTTCAGTTGACACCTTGTGAACTCCTCGTTAAGAAGCATGAAGAGAAACTTCTGCTTAGATTTCCGCACCTGGAGAATCTTCATCTGAGGCACCAGAACGTTCTTCTTCCTCCTCCTCTTCCTCTGTTAGCAGATGTTACTCTGTCGTTTCCCATCTGCGCCACTTCTTTAGATGTTTCCACTCTCATCAGCACCAAGCAGATTGTTTTCCTCTCTGTATTTTCAGCAGTTTTTCATTTGTGTAAAAAGTGATGAATGGGCCTGAAAAGCCTCAGATGCTCTGAAATCCTTGTGAAACGTCACTGTTTTTCTTTTTCAGCTGTTTCATTTCTGCACTGAGGACAGACAGAATCCAGCTGGGCCCCGCCCGGCACTGAAGGAAAGAATTAGCATTTTTTCATTCGTTTTGTTTTAAATCTGTGCAATTTAATCCCCATTTCACCACCTAGAAAGCTTTTATAAACATGTCAAAATGAAAACTTTGGATTTCTCTGCACTTTCCTTTCAGGCTTCTAAACATAGTTTGCTTAAAGATGCTTACAGCTCCAGTTTTAGGCTTCCTGAGTTTTGATTTGGACTTTGGTTGCTTGTTTTCTGTTTACTCCTTTCATCTGATCCTGACAGAAGGCTTTGCAGTTTCTGTTAAAAATGTGAAAACTAGAAAACAAGAGAAGTTTCAGGCCTAAACCAACGTTACTCCAGCTGATGATAGTTATCTGGAAGTAAAAGTGTTTTTATGGGAAAAAGTCCACAAAAGTCCCGCACAGGACCTAAAAGATGTTTTCTCCTTCTATTAACAGTTTTCTGCAATGTTGTCCCAAATTTTCCTTTTTCAAAAGTCAAACTAAAAGCTGCAATGATCAAGGATCCAAATTATTGGTGATTTAAATGACATAAAACTTCTGTTTATCCAGAGTGAACAGAATTATTCAAACGTCTAAAAAAATATATTTAGACTCTAGTCTATGCTTATTGTCAAAGTAAAAGTCAAAGTTCTCCACTAGTTTTTCAAATAAAGCTGATTTCGTCTGAAGCACTTTATGGTCTTGATCAGCGTCTTTTTGAACATATTTTTTTTTTGTTTGGACTTTAGCTGCGTTTTCACTCGCTTTTGCTCCTCTCCTTGTTTCTGGCCTTGTTAACTGCACTTTGTTCTTAAAATTAAAGACAAAAGAAGAAAACAAGAAACTGGACCAGATGGTAAACACCTCCAGAAAGCCTAAAACCTGAGTCACTGGAATCAAAATCCACAGGAGTGACTGTCGGGTTGTCCTGCGTGTAAAAACCTCCTTTCCAGATGTAAAGTTCTCTGAAAATAGATGAAGCTCTTTTCTTTTCTTTTTTCTTTAACGTATTCTGTTAAAGGCATCTGTCAGACGGGGGTCTTTCATGGTAAAACAAATTGCGTGCTCAGGTGACAATGACGGCTAAAATAGTGTCACCTCGGAGCGTCTCCGGTTCCATCAGACAAGTCCAATACTTCCTCCCACTCCCCAGTTCAGTTGGTCTCCCTTTGTCTCCCACAAAAGAACGTGACACTTTGAATTGCAGGATGTGATGGATCGCCCTGGAGGTCAGAAGCCTTTACCGGTGTACTGGTTTCATCCCAGCCCAGCCGAGCTGCCAGCCTTGTATAGAGGCTGCGGACCTGTGTGTGTGAAGCATTATTAGGTGGGGAGTCACTGAGGCATTGTGGGAAGGATGCCTCTGTTTCTGCACGGGGAGGGCGGCCTGATCGGCTTCGTTCACACGCAATCGATCTGATTTAGGCCTCAGATTTTACACCTGTTACAGACATTTAATCCTGTAGGATATCAGGATTAAACATCTGACTTTTCATAGCGACAAAATTATTATTTTTTTTTTAACTAATTAGAGCTGCATAAATTATGTGAAAATGAGCAGAAAGTGAATTAGTTTCCTGAAACTGATTAAAAAATGTGAATAAAATCATGCTGATGGGAAAATTAGTGACTTACAAAAGTAATTGAACGCCATTAAATGTTAAAATTCAAAATAGTTGATTAATTAATTGATTTTTACTCTCGTCTTGAGTTAATTTGTGATTTTGTGATTTTGTTTTATTTGCCACCCGGAAAGAGAAAAGGGTGGAAAATTTGAAAGAAAAAATTATAAATGATGTTGTATAACTAAATATTCAAAGTAGCTTGAGGTCAGAGCTTCTGTCAAAAGCACATCATACAACTTGTTTCTGGACTTTGACTGGGCCATTCTAACAGCTGCAAAAACAATTTTATTTATTACATAAAATGCTACAAAAAGCGACATCTTGAATGGAAAAGTCAGGAATTGAACTTGACCCCACCAGTAAAAGTTTTCCTGTCAACAAATTCTTCCACCTGAGCGCTGGTGCTCTGCGGCTCCTCCAGAGAGACGGAGGACAACCTTTATGATCCAAACAGTCCAGCTTTAGAGCTCAAAACCGTCTTATATTTGTGATAATTATGTGTTTAAGGACAATTTTTCACGATTTTTAAAGAATTACCATTCTAATCTCACTTTTTAGAATTTGAAGTCTCATGTCGCGTTGTTTCATTTTGTTTTGTTGAACTCCGTAAAAACACTGAGTAGGTGGAAAATAACATCAAATGTATTATTAATATAACAGAGATCTCACCAAAACCATCAGCTTCTGTTTACCAACGTCATCTTCATGAGACTGACAGAAAAACTGTGTCTTCAGTCAGAGGCTTCTTCAAATTCGCTGTAACACTGACTGGAACAGGAGATCCACAGCCATCAGAATCTCCAACTACTGATTGAGGAAACTTAAATAATTTGATTTAATTTCCCTTTGGTATCAGTAAAGTATTCTTGAATTGATTAGAATTGAATAAAGTGTTTTCTGAAAACATTTGGGGAATATTTGTAAAACATTTTAAAACTAGGTTTTATTTTCCTCCCACTTTACATTGACGAATCCTTGTTTTGGGCAGAGGTGAGTAGTAACTAGTTACATTTACTTAGTTACATTTACTTCAGTAACTTTTTGAAAAAATGTACTTTTAGGAGTAATGCTAGTAAAATGTCTGGATTCTCCACCCACTGTGAATAATTTCACTGAATGAAGAACCAAAAACACACACCTGCAGTTTTGTTAAAGTTTCATAAGTTTTTTATTGACAGAAACTGATTTGGAAAAATTTTCGTTTGCCTGAATTTATTTTTTATGTTTCTTATATGAATTATCATCATTTTGGTTCTTAAATTATCAAAAATTTCCACCTAACTTTATCTTTCAATCCATCTGATTACATGATTTTTAAATATTAAACGATTGATAATTTGGTCAGTTAGTACTTGAGTAAACTTTTTGCCAAATCCTTTTTTACTCTTCCGTGAATAATTACTTGGATGGCTACTTTTTACTTTTACCTGAGTAAAAATATGTTGAAGTATTGCTAATCTTACTTGAATCACATAAAACCCTGATAAAATACACTGAAGTGTGTGACAAAATGTGGAAAGGTTTTAAATCAACCTACAGCAGAGGGAAAATCAGAGTTTTTATTCGACATTATGGAGCCAGAATGAGCCGTAAATTACTCGCGAGTCTCATAAATAAACGAATGACTCTGAAGATGGAAAAGTTTCCTCCTTCCTCACAATGACTCTTTTTAAACCAGCCAAACTCTGACTTTTTCTTTGCCTCCTTTCTTCCCCATCTTACCTCCCAGTAAAAAGGGTCAAGTGCTCCGTTAAAACACACAGTGTATAATTTTATGGGCTTTTCCCGGCGGAGGCTGCAGCAGTCGGCGTGGAGGAGCGGCAGCGCGCGGATCAGTTTCAGGCTTTGTCAGATGCTGAATGGGGGCGGAGGAAGAAAACTCATTAGAGTCCTATAAAAAACAGAAAGCATCTGCGATCATAAAGGAGCCTGCAGGACGACAGAGAGCCACTCTGCCGGTGGAGACCTCCTCACACACTCCTCACACACTCAGCCCGTCAGCGCGCTCGGTGCGTGGCGCACGGACAGAGCCGGGGCGCGCTGCTCACTGAGACATAAACTGTAGCTTGTTCCACAGGATCAAACCTTCTTTTTATGATTATTATCATTACTTTGAGACCGCGGTGTTAATTTAGAGGATGCTCGACTCAGCTTGGAGTAGATGCTGCTTTGTGCTGTTTCTCGTCGCTTCTGTGAGGACGGAGGCATCCCAGGTGTCCGAGGCGCGTCCGAAAGCCAACTCCATCAAGCCCTCTTCCCTGGAGGAGACGCCGACCCAGGCAGCGAACCGGTCCGCCCCGGTCACCAGGAAGCAGCGGCTCCTCCCGCAGGTACGTTCCTCCAATTCCTGACCTGCTAACAAAAATGACGTCTGGTGATTTTACGCACAAAAAGAGTAAGATAAAATCGTAAATTATTTTCCTTTTCTGCTCCTTTTTCTCTTCTTTTCTTGCCCAGTTCAAGCTTCGCAGCTTTTAATGAGCCTGAACTGCATTTGATCCGCTGTGGATCAGAATCTAAAGCGCTTTGCCTCAAACACGGACTAGTTTGTTCAATATTGATTATGTACTGACTGGTTTTGGTGAAACCTTTACTCTGCGTTTGCGCAACCAAAAAAGTTTGATTTCACTGCTTTTATGGACATTAAGGCGACATTTGATGGGCTTCATCTTCAAACACTTAGAACACTTTAAAAAATATCGGTGATTTGAAACTTGAATCAGTTCATTAAATGCTTGATTTTTCTAATTTTGCGGTTTTCACATTAGACAACATTTAAAAAGTGCTTTATGCCCTTAAAATCTTTGAAATAGTCAGTATTTTTGTGTTTTCACAAGTAGAGCTGGAAACTTAGGCATCAAACTCTATTTCTAAGATTCTTTGATTGTAGAATAATGCAGATTATTGTGGTTTTTGTGCTTTAAGGTGATCTACACTTAAATAACCTGTTTTTGTGTTTCGCAAATAGATTATTTCACCTATAAAACGTTCAGCTATAAGTTTAATTGATGAGAGTTAAACCTGTAGTTTAGCTGTCAGAGTGTTACAGTTTCTATGCTAGACGCCATTAAAATACTCTAAAAGTCCTAAAAAGTGTCTGAGTTTCACACGCAGAAGAAAAGATTGCCAAGGAATTACTCTGTAGCTACTTTTATCATTTTTATCCACTTTTATAAAGCAAAAGTTTTACTCACCGTTGATGTTCTGAAAGCATTGAAATGACTCCTTTTCTTGTGGTTGTGCAGAAAGAATAAAGGTGTCATAAATCACAGCGTTTACTGTTGCAGATCGCTCTTTATAGTGGGATAATTAGGCACTATAATTAGGTTGCATTGGTCTGAGACCAGCAGTCTGTCTAAAATGAGTTTAATGCTCCCAAAACATCTGAGAAGCTGTTTTATTGTCTTCCACATAAAAAGTAAAAGTTTTACTTCCCAATAATTATGATTCTGTGATAATATTCAAGTTATGCTAGTATAAATACTGTGATTTTTAATCTAGGCACCATTTAAGCCACTGCAATAGACATTTTTGAGTATATTCATAAATATAATAAGCTTTTCAGAGATCACAAGCTGAAGTATAATCCAGTTTAGGTCTAAATATTGCTGTTTTCATACTTTGTTCCCTTTGAAGTGATCTAAATGGCAAAGAGAACCTATGAAAATGACACATTTTTGTCATTTAAAATTAATTAAATGACGGTGTAAGAAGTCACAAACTTCATCATAAAGGTTCTTTGATTAGAGTAGAATGTTATTTTCCAGATCTTAAAGGATTACTGATCAAATGCAGTGAAAGCTCTCTGAAAACGGTGGAATTGCCCTTTACTCAAGTGCCCAAATTGGAATTTATGATTCAGGATCGAACTCCAAAAATCACAGAATAAAACCTGAAACAAGCTCTTCCTGTCATGTGCGAATCGTTAGTGGGAATTTGGAGCGTCGGACCCTCGTAAACCCCTAATTGCCTTTTCCAACCTGACGCCGCTGGCGGGAGCTGCTAGCATCCACAGTAAATCATTAATGCAGCAGAAATGTGAGAAAAAGTTAACACTTGAGGTAATTTTCTGTCTGGGTCTTAGTGCTGTTAAAGTGGTCCAGACGCTTGCTGGGATTATGGGGCCCTCACGGGGCGTCTGGGGGCCACGCTAACGCCGCTCAGAATGTGGTCAGCTCAGGTTTTCATCTCACACTAAACACACAAATGCTTTTTAACTTCTAATCTAACTGTTAGGACTTAAAGGTTCAAGTCCGGGTTGTGGAATCCGCCTCTCTGAGCAGCTTTCCATCTCCGTCCTCTCAGTTTAGATGACTGATATCTGCTCTCGCCCGTCATATTCACCTTTTCTGCGACATCATTTTGCTGTTGCGGTTGAAGTCCTTTAATACCTGCTAAGTGCTGACGGCCGCCTCAGACGCAGGAACCGCTGGAAAAGCCGCTCTCTCTCCTCTGCGGAGTGTAGAAAACAACCTCAAGCAGCGCTGCCAAACCGCAAATTGAACGGCTGCTCCACCGGTGCCACTGCCGCAGTGTTTGGTGGTTTCGGAGGAGCGGACTGTGGGGCAAACCATCTGCATGTGCAGAGACCACCGCAATGCCACGGTGGCTTTCCACAGGATCAGGATGCCACGGTTTTTATGGCAGGTTAAAGGTCCGGGTGCCTGTTGTAGAGCTGCTGCATCTCTTCATCACACTGCAAAAACACAAAATCTTACCGTAATTTTGTCTAGTTTCTATTGCAAACATCTTAGCACACATGAAATAAGAAAAGAATAACTTACAAAACTTTTCAGCCAGATGGAGCTCGTTTTAAATCTTAAAATTCCTTAATACTGATGAAAAAATATTTGTTTCTTTGGCAGATTATTTCACTTATAACACAGGAAAAATGTCTTGTTAGACGTGAAATAATCTTCCAGTGGAACTAGAACTTTTTCATCAATATTAAGGAATTATTGACTTCAAACAAGCTCCTATATCTTTCTGAAAAGTTACCCAAGAGTTAGTGTTGTCTTATCTCAAGGGTACTAATATATTTGCAATAGAAATTAGACCAGAAATACTTGGTAAGATTTTGTGTTTTTGCAGTGCATGAGGTTTTAAATATGTAATAATTCCAGTTATAGTTTTGGACTCACAACTGCAGGATTTTCTTTCCAAAGTGTATCACAGTGGAAGTTTAAACATCTTCTCTCCGTCATTTGTGAAGCTAATTGCTGTGATTAAAGCAGCTGGGTGCAGAATTGGAACAGTTTGCTAAAACCGTGAATCAGTGGGTTACGTATTATCACTCCTCTGCACTATGGCTCACCACCCAGGGTGCCAACACCTGAAAGTAAAAAGGTTTTCAAATAAATCAGTTTTCTATTGTTTGTTTGAATCACCAGTCAAAGGGTTTGGGCATCATCTTAGTGGTCCTGAGAAGTTTGGCTACGTTCCCACAGCAGGAAAACCCAAATCTGACTTTTTCACTCCAGTCTGAACGGCCCGACTCTGATCTTTTCACTCCCCAAAAACCCAATTTGTGCTACTTCCATATGTGGAACTAAAATAGTTTTCAAAAAGTCTGCAGTCTGAACTTTCATGTTGCATTTTATCCGACTCTTATGTCATTGTCGTGAGACATGCGTCTCTGCACCAGAAGAAGCCAGATGTGGTCGTAAACAATGACTGAAAATTATAATTATGAATTTCAGGAAGAGGTGAAGTTGGTGAAGCATCACCTCACAGTTCCACCTCTCAGGGTTCTGACTCCACAAACATACAGACTTCTCTACAGATGTTGTAGTCAATGCTCCAGTAGTCTCTGTTGCTATTAGTCGTGCTTTCTTTTTTTTTATCAGCTTTCATTTTATCGTTATTACTTTCATAAACAGTGCGCTGCTGTGTGATGTCTGCGTTCTTGTTTGGGATTGTGAACCGTTCATACAGAAGTCATCATTCAGTAATATGAACGACCACATTTAAAAAAAATAAATTAATCAAAGAATGGGACCAGCGTGAAGTGAACGCAGCCTGAGTAGTTTTGAGAAGAGACTTCACCAGGCAGGAAGCATCAGATCTGACCAGTTACTTTATTCAGTGAAAACAAAGATTAACTTTATTGAACAATCTGGGCAGCAGATGTCCATCTAGGATTTCTCTGTCTCCAGAAGGCGACTGTTCAGGAAAAAGACAGGAAGTAGAAAGTTTATCCGTTCATTTCGATGTGAGAACAGACACCGCTGCTGTCTGATTGCTACTCTTTGACTGCGCCATATTAGAACTAGAAATGCATAGAAACACCAGTTTACTTGTCAAACCGGAGGAAGTTTGAGGATTTTCTTTTAGAATGATGGCGGAGGGCAGCATGAGGTGGGGGAGGGGTCGCACTGCTTTGCTCCATTCTGCAGAAAACGTCCTCTGGCCTCTCATTAAAGATGAATAAAATCCTCTAGCTGTTTTAACGCCTTGCTAAACTACCACACCACATACCCAGATAGAATTCAGTGTCTACAGAAGTTTTCAGGTTGTTTCCTTCAGTCGTTCTTGGTGCAGCGCCCCCACAGGGGAGGAGAGGAACAGGTTTTTCAAACGGTTAAGATCGTTTGACTCAGTGCAATATGAACATAAACCGCAGCTGAAAATGTAACAAATGTTGCAACTTTGGTTCCCAATCAAACTGACTTAAAGTCTACCTGACTTTAAGGTGTGAAAACAACCTAAGAAACTCTCTCTCTTCTTTTTAGATTTCCAGTACAATATTCCAGTTCCAGCCTCAATATTCTTTTTTTATGCCACAATGTCAATTATTTACTGGTTAGGAAGCCATCTAGAGAATTTACAACAATATTTTTATGAGTGAAGACGAGGAACAGACACCCAAACATGTTAGCATTTCCCTACTCCAGACAGGAAATGCTAGTGCTGGCTATGCTAGCCAATGCTAATGTTTCCCTCCTTCATTTGGCTCAGGCACAGAAAAAAAGCAAGTCAATACTAAATCGCATCATTGGGAATGAACATCTGTGATCTAAAACATATCAAACATATTTCTGAGTTATCCGGTGAATCTTACGGGTAGGTGATACTTAAAGTTTTATCGCAATATTGTCTGGTAATATTTTGATAAAAGTGATGATAAAATCTATTTACCACCGTTTTTATGTAACTGCGTGGCTGTGACAGCAATCAGCGCCAAACAAACACGAATCCTGCTAAACGTTCACATTATTAATGAGCCACATTAAGAAGTGTGGTCTGTATCACTAAATAGCACACAGCATTTCATCATATTTGTTAAACTTATTGATATTTATTGATACTCTCAGAAACAATTAGTGGAAAAAAATTGTAAAAATAAGAATCCCGACAATACAGACAGTTTTAGAGGGTTATAAACATTATTGGTTGGTATTTATTGTGGCAACAATGAATCAAAATTCTTATCATGAAAACAATGATCACTTTGAATGATAAAGAATATGATAAATACACCAGGTTTGCTTCAAATGCTTTTTTACACTCAAGTCTGTGAGTTTGTGCAACACTTGGTTTGTGCTAAGCGTCCCAGTCAAAGTAACAAACTGATTTAAAAAAAAAAGAACTTTGTGAGAATTTCTCCCAATTCAATTCAGTGCACTTTATTGTGTCCCTGAAGGACAATCCATTTGCAACAAGTAGTGCTGACAGCCAACCCATTCACGCAAACTTTAACATGACAATTAATAAAACAAAGATAAGAAGATCCCTCAGAAACAAACGTCAAAAAATAAAGATCATTCTGAGAGTAAGATACTAACCGCTCAGGACTACTCCGCCCAACCCCACTTCACACAACCTGAAGAGGGGCCCTCAGTGTGGGGTTCCCTCCGCTGACAGAGGAGACCCGTGTTTATCTTAAAACGGCAAACAGGCCCAGATTTCCCATGATGCTCTTTGAATTAGCTCCTCTTCTTTGTGTGGGATCAGGAGCTGAAGACGCTGCCGTTCCTGGAGTCTCGGAGCGTCTTGGCTGTAAACACATGTGTTTTGCGTGATGAAAGCAGCGGTGTGAGTGACTGGTGCGCCGTCATCCCCGTGTTATCCGATACTGGCCGTCTTCTGCTTCCAGGGCATGAAGTCTGTTTACTCAGCCACATTGTTTATTTGACTCCTTCGGGCCCGCGGTGCTCATTAACACCATTCATAGCTTCAGGTTTCTGACGCTGCTCCTGCCATCATGAGTCAGAGTGAAAAACTCGACTCAACTGAAGGGGAATCATGAAAAAAGATTTCACCTTTCCCAGTTAAAGGACGTTGGTCTTTACAGCTGAATTATGGCTCATGTAGAGGGTATTATGTATTTTCCAGGCACACGGTTCCTTTCATAGCATAAATAACTATATCACCTTTTGTTGTTGATGCAAGTATAACTTTAAAGAATATTGATTTTGTGTCACAACCATATCTGACGCATTGAAATTGGCCTCTGTCTCTTTAAGAACCTCCAACGCTCCCCAACATTCTGGTATTTAATGGCGATTATAAAAATAAGAATTCTTACAAAGAAATAATATACCGACAAAAACAAAATCTAATTCAGGCAGAAAAGACACTTCTGTATATTATTTTTCCCCAATATGAAACTTATTAAACTAATATTTACAGTAGAAAACGTTTATAAAATGCTTCCTGTGACGTCAGATCATCAAAGCTGGTGTATAAACAAGAGGTCTCACTCCAATATGATCTCTTGGTTTGTGTGTCTGGTCTGATGCATTTTTAGTTAAAACAAGTTTCATTCAGTGAAGTTACTCACAGTGGGACGAGGGTCAAAAGTTTTACTGACATGATTTGGTTTTGTATATCATAAAACTTTTCGATTCTCAGGTGTTTTTGAATTATTATTTGTTAAAACCTGAGACAGAATTTGCACAAAGTTTAAAGGTGCATAAAAAAAACTCTTTAAATCATATTTTAAGGTTTAAATAGAAAAACAAAACAAATTTTGTGCATTTTTCCTACAACCAAGTGCAAATAAATATTAAAATTTGAGAACAAATCAAAACAAAATGTTTCTAGACGTTAATTTCAGAAACGACAATAGGAAAATAAAATAAAATCTGACTGTAAAGTATCAGTCAGACTGTTATTGATCTGATGCTGATACTGACTTAGTCTCGATATCTTGGACCGATCCGCCCCCGTCTGCGACCAGCATTCACTTTTTCGTTTGCATTGTGTCGTTGACTTTGCAGCAGTCCATCACTCTGAGCATGCATGTAGCGACAGTGGAGAGGAAAAACTTTCCTTTAACAGGAAGGAACCTGCAGCAGAACCAAACCTCCAGCCGGTCATGGCATCCATCTGCCATGACCGACTGGAGGCTTTTATGACAAAGAAATTAATCCGATTTAACATAATTTTACCTGTAATAAACCTTCGAGATAGAAGCATCACTATCTACAGAAATAAAAGCAGAGAACTGGGAAAGCAGTGAGAACTACATCTAGATTTTCAGTTTTTCCTCACCATGATAATCACTGCAGCCAGAGGAGAATTTTTACTAATTAAACTGAAACAGATGGCTCTGTTAGAATGATGTGTTCTTTTGCTGTCATTGTTACATTTTTTAGAGTTTTTATGCGGACTAGGCCCGAGTAGAAATTACATTCCTGCTGTTATTTATAAGTGTAACGGAAAACTTCCTTGGAAATGACATCATAACTGAGGAATGGGTAGATGGAGGTAAATACGGGAAGGATTCTTCAAAGATCCTGCAGTAAATCCCTTGTAGATTGTTGCTCCCGCACATTTAATGTTTCTCTTCACGGACACGAGACCCGCGGTTTCCCATCTGGACCTGTCTGTTTATCACCAGCATGCAGGGCAGGGCTCAGAGCACGCACCGTGTTTACACACTTCCTGCGCAGATCCAGGGGCCGCGCTTTTATGTGTGAAGGCAAAAATAAGGGAGCAGATATGAGATGGGGACGATGCATCCGAATGTCCCTCAGAAGTGAGACGAGGTGTTTTAAAACGCGACGAGGGAGATTATCAGCTGCGGTTCGAGGTCCCGTATCGCTCAGATCTGTCTTTCAGTTTGGTTTTTGATGGAAGAGGTGTCCTCAGGTCTGCACCAGCCTTTCAGATTCATTGTTGCTGATCTGAAAGTGCAGCTCAGCCGGACGACAGATCTGAAGTGGCCCAGCATGTGGCTGGCCCCGCTTGTCTCTGTATTTAGATAACAGCACATTTTTCTTGTCAGGGGAGAAAAATTCCAGCTGCACATTCCCAAACTTCTCCTCATATTTCCGACAAATTCATCTGCTTGTGTTTGCCCCAGCAGCCCTCAGGAATGTACGCATCTCTCTTAATAAACAGAGCCCAGCTTTGAAGTTAATGCTTTAATTCAGAAAAACTATTTTCACAAAACCTATGAAGTATTACATCAGATTAAGGCAGTAACCGGAGTTACGACATATTGTTTTAATTAAGGAGTATGACTATCAGTCGGAGGACCATCTTAATGTCGGTTCATTAGGCAGAGGGCTGGAGCCGGGGGTGATTAGCACGACGGCAGACAACCTGGTCCTTTCGAAAAACCAGAGACTCCAAACCAGATTATTGCTCGTTTAATCTGTCCTCAAACAGAAATGTTAAATGGCATTTTGTGCTTTGAGAGAGAGCTGGAGGTTGTTAAAGATGGATTTCTACAGAGACGTTGTTAAGCAAACAGGAAAGATGTGGCATAAGAGGGTTGGCTGTACTGATTTTTTAATACCTTTAAATCTACCTAAAATTACACCCAGGTGTGTAGCATTATTACCTGCCTTCAGTGACTTGTAATGTATTATGCAACATAGCAGAGCTGCAGCCTGTAATGGAACAAAATGCATATAAATTCACTGCACCAATGGGAAACTTCTTCTATGTTAAATGAAGAGCTAAAATTGACAAAATTGCAGTAAGATTTCTATGTTTTCTCTCTGCTCTGAGTCAAACGATCCAAACCCTTTGAGCAACCTGTTCCCCTCCTCGCCTGTGCGGGCGCTGCACCAAGAACCACTGAAGGAAATGAGATCACAACTTCCTTCTTCAGGAAGTAAAAATGGAGTAGCGTCAGATTTTAAAGGTTGTAGGATTTGTCTTCTGTCAATGCCTGAAGACCACGAGCCATTTCGGCCGCTAGTAATGGCAAATGGACTGAACTTATATAGAGCTTTTTCCAATCATTTTGACCACTCAGAGCGCTTTACACTGGAGTCTCTTTCACCCATTCGCTCTCACAAACACTCACACATTCATACACCGACACCCAGATCGCTAGGCAGTTTGGGGTTAAGTGCCTTGCCCAAGAGCACATCGACATGAGGAAGCTGGAATCAAACCTACAACCTTCCGATCACTAGACAACTCTTCCCACAGAGCCACAGTGCAATGTTTTGGTTTTATTTACCCAGAATGCTCTGTGTTGTAGTCCACTTCCTGCTTTTGGAGCGGTCTCCCGTCCGTTTGGTGTTCACATATGCATTCAGACTTCAACAGAACCAAAACCGGTTTAAAGGCGGATCAGAGTTCGTTTTTGGTCAGCGTTAGAGTTTGATCCACAAATCCCCAAAGAAAAATGATATCATCCTGCTGCTTCAATAGGATTTAACAGGAAAAATACAACCTGCTGTTGACCAAATGTTGATAAATAAATTCCTCCAAGCCTGTTTTTTTATTACTGGCCACACGTGAATATTTATGTGAATAATTATGAATTCAAATAAATATTCTGTAGATATTTATTGATATTTAACTTGTTAGCTAAATATTTAGTTTGGATCCAAACTAAAGTTTAGTTTAGATCGATAAGCCAGTATTTAATTGTTAGATCCATTAACCTCCTAATTAAATATTTAGTTTAAAACTGTGACATTTATGAACGACTGTATAAATATGTGAAAATATGAAAAAGAACCTTCATATTTTTCTCTGGCAACAGGCTAAATAATTCAAAATATTGACTGTGTAGCTTTACAAACAGCTCCTCGTATCACAGGCTGATTCTGTCTGATTTATAAATGCTGCCTCAAACTACAGTTGCTGTTTGTGAAATCCCCACTGGGTTTTTGTGTTTGTAAATATTGCTGTTGACAGTTTCAAGCTGCATTTTTAAACACCAAAGAGCCAACAGAGTTAATGAACAAATCTTTACATTTATAAATCCAGAGTACAGCAGCTCTCTGCAGAGCTCTGTTCAGCTCTTCCTTTCTAATCCATGTTGAAGCTTTTTATTTTTACTGTTTTGTTTTGAAATAAAACACACAGTAAAAGTGACACAAACTCATAACTTTAAACCGTGGCACTCAGGACATTTTAATTGGTGTCTGTGAGCCAGCGAGTTTGTTAAGCTCCAAACCAGCTGCTGCGGCGGGAGAAATGGCAAAGCTTTCACTGAACAGAATCAAATCCAAGTGATTGTTGTTTTTATGGAATATTGTTTTTAGGTGAAGTTTATGCCATTTTAATCCATGCAAAAAGATT
This sequence comes from Girardinus metallicus, assembly GCA_903067095.1. Classification (NCBI taxonomy): domain Eukaryota; kingdom Metazoa; phylum Chordata; class Actinopteri; order Cyprinodontiformes; family Poeciliidae; genus Girardinus; species Girardinus metallicus. The sequence continues at coordinate 48,476 of CAEGAE010047597.1, forward strand.
TAATTATGTGTAAATATATCTAATAATGAGGTACAGAGACACGGGTGAAAGGATAAGCCTTAATAAAAAACTGTTTCCCTCTTTTTTCCTTTTATTGTAGTACAGAAAGCCTTTCTAATAACCACCTTTAAGAAGCATTAGAGAAAAATCTATGAAACATCATGGCTCTGTTACTTTCATCAACATGTTAAGTGTTTGATTTCTTGGAATCTGACATGATGATGGATGAGCATTCAGCTTGAATTCAAGCTAATTTCTCTTTGGCTCTGTCAGTGACTCCATCTGTTTTCAAAGAGTCAGACTGGCAACCGTCCAGAAAGCTCCAATCATCTTAATTTTCCAAAGCTGAAGCACAGAAGAAAGAAATTATAACATACTGGAATATTAGTGCTGTTGATTTAAACTTTTTGTCTGAAATGATCCCCGTTTTGTTTAGTTTTTTCCCAGTTTTTTGTTTGGCGCGACCACCCATCCTAACAGACGCTGATACGCTGAATCCAGGTTCTTTTTTTTCTAAGAGTGTGGATGTAATTATTTCATCCGGACTCAGTTGGGACATGTCATGCTCAGTCCCGTGTTGAATAGTTGATGTTTGTCAGTGGTGAGCTGCAGTAAATCAGGTCTGTCAGCGCAGTGCCAGCTGCGGTGCGGCAGCCCAACGCGCTCGTCTGAAACTCAACGCCGTTCACGTCGGTTCCTCACCCCACCGCGCTGTTAGCATGTTCTTGGTGTTAATCTGGTGGGAAAACTTTACACCTTTGATCATTTCTCAAACTCTGAAAGGTAAACATGTGAATAATAATAGTAAGAGGACGTGAATGTCAGCGTGCTTCGCCTTGGAGTCTTCACATCTTTATTTCTCTATTAACTCGGTGCAAATTTCATCACTTTACTTCATACCTCTACAAAGTTTATTTGATTTGTGGTGCATTTTACGCCAAGCGCCTTTGCTCCCGCTCCAAGTCCAAGAACAAAAGAACTTGCATGTGAAAGGAATGTTATAAAGATACTGGTTCCAATAAAACTTCTCTCTGTATGTGGAAAATGTGGATGTTGTATCTGCTAAGGTGTGTCTTTTTGTTTTTCTAGTGATTTCAGCTCCTTATATCCGCTGCTGCACTTTGTAGTCTATTTACTCTTTCTGAAAAAAACAAAGTCGAATTTCAGCTAAATGAACTATGAAGGAGTATGATTGCCTGCTAAAATTCCCTTCGGTTCCAGCTCATTAAAACTCTGAACACTTTGTGAGGCCTGAGTGAAAGGGTAGCATTCCTAATCACATTTATTTTCAGTTGCAGGCAACAGTTTAGGGAAAGAACAATTCCAATAAAGATTGTTTCGATGTAGAAAAGAAACGTTGGGAACTTAAAGCAAGTATAAAAATACTCAAAAACAGTGAGAGTCTGGTGCGGTTATCTCTAATAAATCATGTAGAAACACAGATGGTTGTGTTTGGTTTAGATTACTTCGGTACAAAGCCGTACAGAGGAGCACACCCTTGTTGTTGTCCAGTTATTTTAGGTTTAGTTTAATGGTTGTTTTATATTGAAACTATCAGAGCAACTTTTCATTTTGGTTCCACTTTTGCTCTGGAAGGATGAAGTCAAAGCAGCGATGCCGCAACATTTATTTTATTCTGTGTATTTCTAGTGTTCCAGCTCTTTAGATTACACAGAAAACGCTTCATTTTTTTTTTATTTTAATCAAACAGCTTCCACCTGGAAGCTGGTTCAATCGCAATCAGGATTAGGCGACAATGAGTCTTTTACATCTCAGAGGAGAAATTTTGGCTCTTTCTTTTTTGCAGGATTGTTTTCAGGTGCAAACAACTTGTTTAAGGTAATTTTACAGCATGGCAGTAAATATAAGTAAAGACTTTGACTAGACCACTGCAAATCTCCATTTGATTTTATTTTTGAGCCATTAGTTGATTTTATCAGTCCTCAGAATATCTTACCAAATGTTTTCTTACCATTTGTTTTCTGGGAATGTCTGGTTCACATGGAAAGACAGTTATCCAGATTTTGAGGATGCTGCGATTATGGTGACGGCTCTACAGATAATCTTAAGAGATGTTCCTGAAGTGTGTTCAGAGTGATTTGGACCGCTCTGATCAGGGATATTCACCATGTCGGATTGTTTTGGCCCGGAGCGTGTGCGGCATTTCCCGCCGACAAACGAGAACGCAGCCTGGTGAATGTGACGCGTAGCCAATCAGAGAGCAAAGTGACAGAATCAAAATTCAGGAATCCAAAATGCAGAAGACCAAACAACTGCCAGGGTGGACCAGACGTGTTTTTGAGTCGTTTTTATCTGTTAAAAATAATCTACAAACTGCCACCATTGCTTCTTCCCGGTCGGCCATGTTTGTTTCTCTGAAGTCACGTTTGGTCTCGAGAGATTTTGAGAGATTTCCATTTTGCCATTCGAATGCTGGTGAGTGAAGTCGGTTCCTCTGTGGTGTGTTGTCTTAGGTTTTGAATCTAGCAGTGTGAACCAGGCGTTAGACTGACCTTTGTGTTCTTTTTGGGTTGAATCATGACCTCTGACCCCAGTGAGGATAACTGACGTCTGCAGAGATTTAAATGTCCATGTTTTCAGCATTTTAGATGATGTTTCTCTCTGCGGCTCACTGGGATCCCAAAGCTTTAGAAATAACTATCACATTTTCTTAATTGCTGTTGTGATTTTGTTTCTCATCTGTTGCTAAATTTGTTCAGCTCATGTCATCATGTGTTGCTTTTCGAGATATTTTAGCCTACTTCATGTTGCCAGATGGGTTCTGTTTTGATGATTTATTGATTCTGAACCCAGAGAAATCCGTTTTGCTTTCACTCAGGATCAGTTCAGCTTGATTGCATTCCCTCTTTAACAAGTTAATTAGAAATAACTTTTTGTATTTGTGGTCAGTCTGATGTTAAACTGAATTAGTAACAAATTAAAGTGCAACATTTCACAGCACTTCAGGTTCTGAGTTGGTGCTTTCAGTGCTGAGAACAGGAGGAACATGTGTGCATCTTTTTACAGGGTAGACGCATTAACCGTGTTATATCTCAATTATTACAAAAGTGGACATGATGCCTTGAATTCAGTTTATTTATGAAATGAACCAAATCAAGATGATTGTCTCAGGGTTTCATGGAAGGTTTTGGTATTCTGAAAATGGATTTCGCTTCTGATTATTGATGGTACAATAAATGAAAGACATTCAATTCTTATGGAGATCAAAATAGATTCATTTTTCAATACAAAAACTGTTTGATGACTTAAATGTGCCTTTCAGTGGATTTATTTATTTACTTATGTTTAAACTGAAGTATTTTTTTTACATCAGTTTCTTGTCACCTATATGGTGATGATATTCTCTTCTTTCAATTTTAGCTCATTATTTGAATTTAATGGTCATTAACAGATTTTAAATAAAATAAGAAAATTTTTAAAAAAATAAAAATTTCAAACATTAATTTCTTGGGGCGTATTTCCAATTAACATTTCTAATATTGATGTTTAATGTTAAAATGTTTATACTTAATTATACTTTGTAATTTGAAACTACAGAATTTTTGTTTATTTAATAAAACAACAGTCCAGTTTTACTGTCTTTTTTTGCTTGCATTTAATTTTGACTTTAAAGTCTTACTCACTTATCGAGTTCTTCTCAGTACAAATCAATCTTCACCTCAATGCTTTTCTTTGGTTTTAATGTGAAACCCACAGGTTTGTTAACATTCAAACAGAAGTAGCTGAAGAATTTCCTTACGTTTCATTTGCCATGTTTCACTAAAATAAAATAATTTTTTAAAGAAAGAGTTGAAGATTTCATAAACAAAATGTAAATATTTACAGTGTTGTGTTTTTGTGCCATATAAAGCTCAATAATTCGATAACATTTTTGTTCGTGTCTGCAGCAGGTGTATCCGTGCAGCAATGACAAGGAGTGCAGCGTCGGCAGCTACTGCCACAGCCCGCAGCAGGCCTCGTCGCGCTGCCTGTCCTGCCGCCGCAGGAAGAAGCGCTGCCACCGGGACGCCATGTGCTGCCCTGGGAACCGCTGCAGTAACTGTGAGCACCTCCATCTGATTTCATTTTAATTATGCATAAGTTCAAGACTAAATTCAAGAACTGGATTTCTTTTCTTTGAGGCATTTTACCACCAAACTGATTTAGACTGAAAACTATGTTTGTTTTGGATCAGACGTAAATCTAGTTTATTTATTAAGCACGTTCAAAAAACAAGTTTACAAAAACTGTACAAAAATAACATAAATAAAAGCAAAAATTAAAACTCAGGCCAGGACCTTAAAATTTTAATTTTGATTAATTAATTACATAGATTTAGAATCAATCCCTTTTTTTACATACAAGTTTTGAGCTGGAACCTTTGTATTCAGTTGTTTCTGGTACTCCTGTAAATCTGATGCACAATAAACAGCATTAGACAGCAAAGCTAAAGCTGGTTCTCTCTTAGCACTGGGGTTCATTTCTGCTTTAAAACCAATCTGATTGGAAGTTGAAAAAGACCAGTGTTGTGTTCAAATTGTGCTAAAATGAGTTAACCTATTAGCTAAGCTACCCAAGTCTAAATTAGCCTCTTAATGGTAAAGATGTAGCAGCATTGCAGACGTCACCACTGCTAGCATTAGCATCCACCGTCCACATTTCTAAAGAGGAATTTGTTCAAAAAAGTTATCATAAATTAAATATGTATTTATTCAATAATTTAGCAGGAAAAAGATTTTTTGAATTGAAAATGTTTTCAATTAAAATCCAATTAAGATGAATTAATTACAGATAACTCCATTAAAAATGATAAAAATCTGTTCTTGTTTATTGTTCTGTTGATTCAGTGACAAATTGAGCTATCTCAGAAACAAATGAAGCTGAGGAGTGAAGTGTTAAAAATCAATGCTCTATACCACCTGTGAAGTGATGAAACACTTGCACTTAGCATTTATCCTACCCTGGTGTGCAAATCTTCATCAGTGCAGACCGAGAACCTGCATAGATTAAGGAAAGTTAATATCAAGTCTTTGTTTTTGTGCTTCGCTTACATAAAGTATCTTATCAACATTTCGCCCTTGTGGTTTGAGTTGCTAAAACGATCCTCAGCAACTTGCTTAGCTAGAAATCCTATTATGTTTGAACAGATTCAGACGTGTAGAATGACAATAATGAAACATCGTTTACTTAAAGCTGCACATTTTCATGCACCAAAGAAATTTTCTGCCAAGATGAAATAGTGTGGAGTCTTCGCTTCACTTTCAGTCTGACAAAAAATATCAACAATTTCTGTATTCCTAAATACTGGCTTAGCTGTAGAATAACAAAATATGTCTGATCTTCTTGCTGTTTCTTTTGATATCACTCAACAGTTGTGAGTGAAGGAAGCGCATAGAGTTGCATTCAAAGGCTCTATTTACAGCTGAACTTATAAACACTGTTAGATCTTTACATATCACCAGCTGGTGTTTATAAATCCTGATTTAAACTTTGTGTATAACTCCTGTTTTCATTGCTAATAATAAATAATGTTCATAAACAATGACTGTTTAAAATACTGTAGAGGGATTTATGTGTTCCCTGCAGACAATTAGAGGACAGGAAATTAAAATGTTTGATATTTAAAACCTCACACAGTGAGTGAGTATTGTCCTGGTTTAAACGCTGCTGCAGTAAGTACGTTAAAATCAAAAACCTGAAGCATGCATCGCTGTGAGATGACCGAGTCAAACCTTAACTGGTGAATGTTTCAGCCTTTGTTGTAAAGCTGTGTTCTTACAGAAACCATCCTGCAGCTCACGCACTCATAAAGATTTATTATTGTGAGTGAATCAATAGATTTATACATCATACTCTTCCCAACCATGTTGGAAAAAAGTTCAATATTCCTGTATTTTACCGGGTAGAGGATCTGAAACATGGTAGTAAACCTCACTCCACATTCAACTCAGTTTACAACAAAACATTTCATTTTAATCAGATACATTCAAATTGATCCTAGTTATCAAACAGCATTAGTTTATTATTTAAATTAGTTTAAAGAGATCAGAATAATAAAACTTCTCTTTTACATTCTCACACATAACTAGTTCTGCAGAACTCCTTCTGGGTGATGAAGCTGCCCAGAAACGCTAAAAACCATGTTTTTCACTTGGTGAAAAATCTAAAATTTAAGAATAAATTGTAAGATACAAAGTTCTGGATAAAAGCCGTTCATGTCAGTCCAATCTTTATGGGTGACCCATTTCTGTTTTCACCCAAGAATGCTGCTTTATCGAAAAATTAGGTAGAAGAAATTAGAAAAGCAGAATAAATGAGTAAAAGACTGTTGGCATGGCAACAGTGATAAATAATTGATAAACAAATTCCCCAAGGTGGAGCACCAACCCTGGATTTGGTATAAAAATACTCTCTAGTTGTAAGTGTTAAGAACGATATTCTGAGTGTTTCTGTCAACCTTAACAAGTTTAAAGTTGAGCTAAATTTTTTCTCCTATCAGTGAAACATCTCTGTGGGCCGGTTCATGTAAACCAGGGAAGATGGAGCGGTGTTTCTGAGAGCCATCTAAACAAATCAGCGAATAAACCAAACAGAAATAAACTAGACACTGCAAGACTGCACAAGATCGAGTTAAAGAAAGAAAGTATTAACATACATGCACATTAGAAAATAAACACCAATCTGTAATGATGTTTAGGCTCAATCAAATGAGAAAAAACACAAAACTAATCAAATGCACATTCGCTGTGTGTCACTGAACAGAGTGATCCATTTTATCTGATAAGATCTAATTAAACTGAAACTCCAGGTGAGAAATCTGCAGTGAGCTCTAGTGTGTCTAATGCTGTATTTTCAATAAATATACATAAAATACATTTGAAGATGGCTCAACTTGAAAATGACGGTTAATCTGCTGCTGTGAAAATCAGAAATGAAAGTTCATCAAATTGATTTAACAAGAAACAAGCTCTCTAAACATTGTTTTTAAGTTCTGATAGCTCATTGTTCTTAAATTGTGAGTTATTATAACTTAATGCAGTAATTTAAACTAAATGATTATTTCACATTATGTAGGAAAACTGTTGAACAAGCACACATTTTTATATTGTTTTCAATAACATTATAAAGGTACAGCAACTGCTTATCTTAAGTTAGAAGAATTTAAATTCCTGATTCAACTTAAATGAACTGCTCTTGTGCTTTAGTACAACTACCAAAAAGCATGAAAAAATGCATTTTGTTCTCCAATTTTTTTGTCTTATAAATCTTGCATATCTACTTTTTGTAGATATGCAAAAAGTTTCATAAAGCAACAGGAAAATAAAACTCGTGACCAGCTCAGTCACACACATATGCAGCGCTGCTACAGAATCTATGCAACAATAACAAGATAGTCTAGTTTTATCCAGATACTTCACTCACTTCTGCATGCTGGATGCTTGAAACTGAATTTAATATTATGACTCAGAAAATGATTCCTTTGCCACTTGGGGCCCTCATATATTTGATCAATAAATATCAAAATGAATAAAACAAAAACATACGTCCTGATGTAGCTGAACACTGATTTCCACACGTTTCATCCCAATACAGATGCACTATTCAAACCAGGGCTGCATCAGAAACCAATATACTTCAAAGATCTGACAGGACTAAATGTTCCTGAAAATCTTCTTAAGTTCAGCGTCTTTACACCGTCACAATGAGTGTTTTAATACAGCAGCAGGCCTGGGAAGAGAGGAAAAAGGTTCAGGATTCCTTCTCTGATATTCTTTTGAAAGTTTTCTGTTGAGTTCCCAAAGTGCTCAGCATTCCCGAAAGTCGTGTGACTCAGGCCTGCAGTACATTCTGGTCTTTTGAAGAATCTTTCTAAGAATCTCTATTGTTTCCATGGAAAGTTCCTGCAAAACAAAAGTCATGTGACCTAAATAAACTCCAACAAATCTGAGATTTGTTAAACAGCCAAAGACGGCAAACAGATTAAAACCTTTTCGGTTTTTAATGACCTTGATGTCTACTTTTTTCTTTCTCGCTGCAGATATTTGCATCTCCATCTCTGAGAGCGTGTTGTCGCCTCACATCTCTGCAATAGATAACCCCAACGTGTTGTCCACCAAAGACCACAGCTGGAGGAAGAAAGGGAGGGGCCAGCCTAAGCATGTGCTAAAGGGTAAGATTTCAGCTTGTTGGGGTCTAAATCTGTCTGTTGTTCCCCTTCTAGAGATCTGTAAGTATTCATGGGCTCTGCCAGTCCACAAACTATGTTGATAATTGGCTTTCTGCTCGTGTGTCAGCAATGGTGTACCCGAAGCATAACATTACGAAACCACAAAGCTTTAGCTGTTTCTGCACCTAGTTGGAGCCGTGACGGCAGCTTCACAGGGAGCAGCACACTTTATGTGAAACACAAGAACAACCACAGAATGGAGGTTAGCTTCTTTATTGCTAATAAGTCACTGAGACTCCAGCTTAGCACTCATGTCACCTGATTTATGCTAATGTGAGACTCTGGAACGAAACCGTCTGAACACACAACCCATCAAGCTGAAAAGAAACAGTGCAAACGTTTAAATCCAACTTTTAGATTTGTAATGCTGACTTACATGTGCACTGTGAAACATGTGAAAGTGGCTCAACTTGAAAATGAAGGTTCACCTGCTGCTTTTAATATGTCAGAAAAAGTATCTAAAAAAAAGAATAAGGAAGCATTTATTATCAAATTACTATAACTACTTTAAGTTAGAAGACTTCAAATTCATGATTCAACTTGCATAAAAAGTATTATCAGATATTTATCTGATAATACTTTTTATGAAACATCACACTGAATTCTCAGAAACATTTATTTTGAACGGGATTTAAACAATGTGAGAAGACGTTGTCCTCAACCATAGCAAACTGACATTTATATTGAAACGAACATTTGCCCTAACACACAAGAGGCAGGTCGATGTAGTACACGACATACGAAAACCTGCCTCTAAGCACCCTGGGATATAGTTTCCACTGCCACCTTTTCCTTATTTGTTTTTTTAAGTGCTAGCTTAAAAACCCAAACAAGACAAAATTAATAAAAAGTTAGCAAAGCAACTTACTGCTTTGTTTCTCTTTCACAAACTCAAACATGTAAGTTACAAATCTATAACTTGCAAGATTTGTTTGACTTAACCCTATAAGGTCGATGCCTGCTCCGGAGTGCGTGTGCAGACCCAAGACCTTAAAGGGGTAAAGAGTAGAAGTCAGTTGATACAACAAAATGCAGCTCAAATGTTTTACAGTGTGAAAGTGTTTAATTCTTCTACGGACTTTTTGAGATTTTCTTCAGACTTCTGCTGCAGTCTCATGATAATAAGCCCCAAACACCTACAGCTATGATGAAAGATGGCTGTCTAAAGTACAGGATTCTGAATGCAAATGCACTCCACACTTTTCAGTTCCCAAAATCCAAAACGGTTTAAGGCCAGTGAGTACTTTTTGTTGTTTTGCTGTTGGCTGCTTTTTGACTCACCACCGTGTTTCCTGTTCTCCTCTCTAAGGTCACGAGGGCGACCCCTGCCTGCGCTCGTCCGACTGCTCGGACGGCTACTGCTGCGCCCGCCACTTCTGGACCAAAATCTGCAAGCCGGTGCTGCGGCAGGGAGAGGTGTGCACCAAGCAGAGGAAGAAAGGCTCCCACGGCCTGGAGATCTTCCAGCGCTGCGACTGTGCCAAGGGCCTCTCCTGCAAGGTGTGGAAAGATGCCACCTCCTCGTCCAAGTCCAGGCTGCACATGTGCCAGAAGATCTGAAGCGGAGGCAGCTGCCGTGGGCGTGGAGGCCTCTGTCTCTGCCTGCCACGGAAAGTTTTAAGGGAGAGAATGGCTTGTGGCTGCACTGAGAGGGAGCAAAAGACAGAGACTAACAAGAGACAGAACAGACTGCTGCTGCGTGGGTTTCAAACCCTGCAAGCGGACAGCGAATGGAAACGCTCTGATGTGTTTGCCGTGAGCCGCCGCCACCGTTCTCACGCTCAGGCACGCATCTTTCAGACACACAGGGATGGAAGAGCTTTTCACCCTGCTTCAAAATAAAACACAACATGTTCAGCGAGCCACAGAGAGAGCCGACGGATGCTGTGACGGAGGGAGACTTTGTCAAGGTGGAGACAACTGATGTAGCAAACTTCTTTTTCTTTTAAGCTAAAATACATTAAAACAAATATTCATTACAAGGCTTTCAAATCAATATTTTAAAGTCATTATTCTAATATTTCTTAAAGGGGCAGTATTATATAAATTTACTTTTTATAATGTTATTCCCTCATCAAAAACCAACCTAGAGTGTTGTTTTACATGTTTGAGAAATCCTTTACTCTCCATGGCAACCATTCAGTTGAGTAAGACACCTGGGTGGACCTAGCCACACCTTCGCAGCTCCTTCAGACTAGCCAGCAGGAATTAGCAATCACCTGGTGGAACGGCTGAGCTCACTGTAGGAGCTCCTTCTCAGTGAAAAGCTGGTAAAAACATTGTTAAAGAGAGAGGAGCCATGTTGGGATGACTTCCTGAGGGCGGAGTTTCAGAAAGAGCTTAAAGAGACAGAGGCCCAATTTCAAGGCACAAAATTAGGAAGCAAAAATTTTTTAAGTCATATTTGATAGATACAACATTTTTATAACAACTGAACATATGTACTTAATTATGCTATAAGATGACACCGAAAAACACATAATACTGCCCCTTTAAGGTTTAATTTTGGAAACTATTGTTTGCATCCTTCCAACGGCTTTAGCTGCTTTCATCCAACGCCACATACGCCTAAACCAAAGAATACAGAACATTCCCAGTGCAGTTAACGAGTTTCATCTGCTGCACGAGAGATAAAGCATGATTGTGTTGGCTTTGGAAGCCCTCATTGATCTGTCAGATCCAGCTGCGATCCGCCGGGATGACAGTCGTGTGTGAGGTGGAGCTCCGCTGCAGACTCAGCGGTACCGGTACCAGACGGAAAGCCGCTCTGCTTTCCCAATCACGTTAACGAGACTCGAGGATATGAGGAACTTAGAGGTTTTTTCCATTTGCGAAGCCCGTAGGAATGGAGACGTGGGGAGATTGATTACATAAAGCTGATGTGTTCAAAGGGAATCTGCCGTTTGATTTCTTTGTTTTGTGGGTGGCTCGCAGCCTGGTTTGTTGTTCAGCCTCTTAAATATGACTGCATACTTTCTTCTCATGACATATTGTGGAACTTACATTTTGTTCTGGATGTTTTTTTTAAACAGCTCTAACCCTAAAACTCATAGTATCACTTTAAAACATACAAATTGTAATCGTTTGAAATATCAATAAGCTCTTTTATGTAAATAGACTGGAAGCAATGTATTTAAGAATGGATGTATATCGTGTACATATTAATCCTGAACGCTATAGCCGAAACGGAGGAAGAGGAGGGTAGAGAGGAAAAAGTCTGACTGATTTTACAGACTGGCTGCAGCTTGTTACAGGTAGAACAATAATTTCCAAAATATTTTGTGTAAATGGTGTGTAAATGGTGTGAAGATGTATATCCCACTAAAATGATTTGTGTGAATATTGTAAGTTGATTTGTTTTTTTGTGTTTATAAATCGATAATGGAAGAATAAAAGGAATGTATTTTGTATCAGTGATGAAACGGGATACTTTTTATTACATTTAATTAAAAATCCCAGTTTAAATGAGTTGATTTTTATTGATCAGCAAAAACATTTTAGGTTACAATAAAAATACTGTGAAAAGGAAACCATTAATGAGATTCAGCAGGTTAAAGAATTGAAATATGCAACACAGTCCAGAGCAATATGTCACAGAAATATAATACAATATATTATGATTTTATATAAAATTGTACAAAATGGTAAAATAGATGCAGCAGAAAATGATGCACAGCAAAACAATAGGATACAATGTAATTACATGTCATACTACACGATACGGTATTTTACTAAACACCAAGACATGGTAGAAATAAAATGACATTACATAAAATGGTACTTTGAATAAATATATTTTGTGCAACTGGTGTGAAGATGTGCAGTACGAACCAATAAAAATGACCACTGTGAATATTTCACATCGATTTGATTTGTGTTTTTAAAATGGTGAAAAAAAGGATAAAATGCAACAATTTGATACAATTTGATACGATTCATTATGATATGACATGATATAATCCAGTAAGATACATTTGACAAAATTCAGCAGTAAATGTATTGATTGCAATATGACGCATTCTGACACTGGAATTTAACATGCTATGCTATGCTAAAAAAAGTTTTATATGATAGTACAATACCATGTGGTAAAATAATATACAGCATAAGAATTTACTCTGAGTGTCGTTATTGAAAATAAGAATTTGTTTTTTGTAACTCGCTTGGTCAAATAAAGGTTAAATAAATGGATAAAAATAAAAATATGGTCTCCAGGGAAAAATAACTTGTTGACTTTTTGTATTGCTGAGGCCATAAAAATGCATTTATTGCTGTTGGAAAGTTTTAGCAAGAAAGAGTTTCAGACACCCTATTAACACACTACGTACTAGTTGAAAGTCTTTATCTGTTTTTTAAATCATTGCTACCACTCACTACACTGTAAAATCCTTAGTAAAGGCAGCACTCTAAAATTTACAAAGATCCTTGTGTTTTATATTTTTCTTCACAGCAGCCAAATTTCATCTGAAGTCATTTTGGTCAGCAGCTTTCTGGCAATTCTGAGAGTCTTTTCATTTTAGTTGTTTGGACTTTGGTTGATTTTTCACTCATTCTTAGAACAATGCGCTCCTTTCCCTTCGCCTTGTCTGCTTCTCTGATTTTTCGTATTTCACAAATTAAGTGTGAAAACAACAACAAAATCAAAAGACAAACTGGGAAATTTCCCATGAAATCGTTGAGAACTGTTGATCAAAACCACTTCAGAAGATCACAAGAAAGTCCTTTTGCATGGAAGGAAATATTCATCAAATATCCAGCCCTACTAGTTATTCCTTCATTTTTAATATCAAAGGTAAATGACATTAGAGATTAAACTGACTAAGAGGATGAGATGTATTGGTGTAGACCATGACAAGCAGATCTGATCTCATGTCAGAAAAAAACCCTAATTTGTTTGTCTTTCAAATTAAACATGAACAAAAGGGGAGAGTGAAAAGGCTTGCTGGATAATCGTACCATGTCAGTGGAGGTTTTTGTCCTTATAAAGGCAAGGTTCATCAAACCCCAAGTGACAGAGTCAGCAGCTGAGATGTTTTCATGAGTACAAACAAAACCTCATGAAAGCCAAAATGAGCTGATGCTTTGCAGATGTCACAGAATTCCTTCAACATCCCACGAACAATGTGCAGGGCACTTTGTGGTTCTGTACAAATCTGTATATTATATGTTGTCGGTCTAACAACACATGACGGAAATTAAAGACATTTTATTGACTCAATTGTGTGGTTGTCTTTGAATACCCAGCGGTACCAACGTCAGTCCAAGTGATTCTGACTGACTGTCAGGCGCTCCGGGATCCGCCTGATGAGACCACAGCTGGCGGTCACACCTGGGCTGGCTCTGCCTGATCAGACTGACTACAGCCTCACCTCTGATCTGCACAACTTCTCTGAAATGGAAAACTTAGTCTTGGCGTTGAACAGTTTTAAATAGACTAACTTTTCATCGCAGCGTTCCAGGGTTCAGCTCCCAACCTGGGAATCTTTGACACTCTCCCCCCTTCCTGTCTGATTAATGTGAGTAAAGGCCACAAGTGACACAAAAATCACAACAATATTTAAAGATTTCAATCGAGCTGAGGTTCAGACTTCAACATTTGCAAGACCGTAATGTTCCTGCTGTGTTTGGGATTACTGTCCGGTCCATGACCCAGTTTGGATCAACTTTCCCATTCAGCTAGAGAACTTTCTGTTACACAGACCGTCTACAAGGTGCTGCAAAACAAGCCCAAATCACAGGAACTCAGTAACTGTGCTTCAGAGGTGGTGCGTAGTGTTTGAACTTAATGCTGTGTGGATCATTAATGTATAATTTTGTCAACCTGCAATCCTTTAGTTTCTTTCAGACAGACGACACTTCCTCTTTCAATCCTTCAAAAACTTGTTATTTTTCTAATTTTATCTCAAACGTCCATCAACATTAAACATGCCGACTGAGTCTGACCACTGCTGAAAGAGTAAGAACTACAGGCGACACACAGGGGCGCTGCGTTAGCCGGGCGCCAAAACGATGGTGGAAGAACTATTTCTATTTAATAGATTTATGTGAATGTGCAAATTATATGATTATGAGCTGAAGATGAAAATGCAGAAGTGCTTAGCTGCTCCCTGAGTCTGACCATGGAGTGAATTTTCTATGGGCAACAATAGTTGCTTCTCTCAGGTCATTGCTGGCTGATCTGATTTTTCCTAACAGAGCACTTCGCTCTCAGACTGCAGGGTTATTGCTGGTTACTAAAATAAAACGGGAGGCATTATTTCTCAGGCAGACACTGTGTCTGATAGTTAAACTGGTTTATGTTATCCTGAGCTATTTCTGTAGTTTTGCTGTTATAGTCTTTGGCAACTGGAGGACAAGATGACCAATTTTCCTCAATTTCTTCTTCTACTTCTCTCCAGTTTGCATTATTTCTATTGTTAACTTTATATCTTTTCTTCATTGACGCGCCATCTGGTCTGGTGTTCTGTTTTGGAGGAGGGCATTGGTTGAAATAATGCAGCCAACAACTAATCGTTCTCACTCCTGCTGCTAAATTTTTACTTTTCACTCGCACAGAAACTGCTCCTGGATCAGCTCATCTGTTTCTTTCTGTCTCTGCTCTGTCTTCTCAAACCTCCAGCCAGTCATGGCAGATGACCCGGGTTCTGGTTCTGATGGAGGTTTCTTCTTCTTAAAGGGGAGTTTTTTTCTCTCCCCTGTCGCTATATGCTTGCTCAGTATGAGGGATTGCTGTCGCTGCGTCCAGGAGGAGTGAAGGCTGCAGGTCGGTGACTCCGTGCAACACGGAGGGTTTTCTTAGACAGAAGAAAACTTTTTAAAGTAATTTGATGTATTTAATGTACTGATTGATAAATACAATCACTTGTAATGTATGTGTGATTGAACTGAAATGATTTTTTTTAACGTGACCTTTTATAGAAATATAAACAGTTTTATCCTTCAGACCTGAGCATTTTTACAGAGGTTTCTGCTTTTACGATAATCAGTCAAGTCTACCTGGCTCTTACTTTCCTTATTAAATCCTATAAAAGCAGAAAGGCATGTTCTTTTCCCCATGACTGCATAACTAAATAATTTTCTCTCATTCTT
The DNA here is from genome assembly GCA_903067095.1 of Girardinus metallicus. NCBI lineage: Eukaryota > Metazoa > Chordata > Actinopteri > Cyprinodontiformes > Poeciliidae > Girardinus > Girardinus metallicus. Next base: position 63,792 of record CAEGAE010047597.1, read on the forward strand.
TGACCAAACTGGTGGTACACTTTGTGAGGTTGCGCTATCCCAACGCATTCTTTCCTCAGATGTTCTTTTGATTAAAGGTAATAACTCCACCAAACCTTCAGCTTGGATTTGGTTCACCTTTGGTAAAGCATTGGATGCTTTTGTGTAATCTCCACAGATACTAGAAACATTGCATTCAGAATGACTAACGAGTCCAGGTCTCCATGGAAAGAGGAGATTGAAACAGAAAGAAAGCACTTTTCTCCTCTTGTCTCGTTCCAGGCCACCCACAGCTTCTCAGCCTCCATCAAAAAGCTGCTAATGAGCGAACGACTGTCGCCGTGTCAGCCCTTTCCAGCATATGTCAGCAGAAAATACAAATGAATACGAATGAGGGGGTTCAGACATGCAGCTCTGACTGCCCATGAAGCTGCCAGCTACATAAATATGCTAAATGATTCAGTGGAGGCTTTGATTTCGTGCCCGCGTTGGCGTTATGTAAATCATAAATGTAATTTGGTTCTGTATGGCTCATATCGTTTACTGTGGCAGAGAGGGAAAGTCCTGTCATGATTTTATCCCGCTTTCTCATGCGGCACGGACGCCGACTCGGACTCAAGCCTCTGCGAGTCGACGAAAATGAAGATGTCATCAGTTTTCCCAGGAGACTTTTATTTGTCTAAGGCTTTTTTCCAGTGTTCATGTCTGTTCTGACCACAAAAACAAATAATTCTGAGCAATGCCAGGCCGAAAAGAGCCCTGCAGAGAAATTTCAATCACAGCCACAACAAATGTGGACCGAACGTTTTCGGTCACTGAGTAGTTTTAACACAGAATCAAGAGGCAAAAATTTCAAACTAAATAAAACTTTGATATTTTTGCAAAACATATCAGATGCTGCTTAGAGTGTCCCTGTCGTCCCACAAGGACAGATCAAGAAAAATAACTGATAAACCTCAGGACAAATACTGAAAGACACTTTCAATACTCAGCTGCTCTGCAGAATTCACCATCTGTCAGTGATATATTCCATCCAAATCACATCACCCTTTTTTACTGCTGCTGCATCAAAGTGTGAAACATTTACTGTTGTTAGTGGAGCAAATGAAACTGCCTCATATAAAACTGTTGCCTGATATTGAACAGAACATAAACAACTAGAAACATGTGAGAAAGTTGGAGGAGTCCGAGAAATCCAACAATCCAGGGAGGGAGAGCAGCAAAGCTAACCTGCTGCACGGCCGACATGTGAGGCAGCGTTAGGCAGTGTAATACTGTCCGCCCTGAGGAGCAATAAATCTCCTGAGCTTCACGTTACTCCAGCTCTGCTCACAGCCATGCCAGCTCCTCTCCTGCCAGGTTTAGGCAGTTCTGTATTTTCCTCTACAGAACTCCTGAAGGAGGAAAGCTCAATTAAAATGCACTCATTTGCCACATTCAGCTCTGACACACAGAAAAGATAGAAGGTTAACTCCCTTTCCATTAGCTGTGGAACTTATACAAACTGAAATTACAAAAATAAATTTGCTCAAAAGCTTATGTAATCCCATAAAAGGTTTTCCAGCCATGTCGAAATAGATGTATTTTGCAAAACTGAAACGGAGACATTGTGATGAACAGCAGGATGATACTGCTGGCGAAAACAACGAAGACGACAGGAAGTGGTGGGAGGATGATGGTTTGTTTTCGTTGTTTCCAGACAATGTGTCCCCCAGAGCTCTCACCGCATCGCAGTCCATAAAACGTTGTGTCATTCCAACAGGGTGAATCCACAGCTCTTCTGTAAAATCGCCAACTACAATTTCCCTAATGTCTGACTTATTGCTATTGTCAATGAGTGAACAAGCTTATCCGTGTGTGACTTTAATTTAATTAAAATCACACATGACAAATGCAAAAATGTGTTTTTTTGACATTAGCAGAATATCGACAAAGCTTTGGGCACATTTGTTATGGAAACGCAGCAACGGAGATGGAAACAAGACGAGTCTCATCTCCTCCAAGAGTCACTTAAAAACACTTTAAGGCTAATTCATGTAGCCGTTTGCATGAACTATTGAAGTTCAATCCAGAGTTCTGATTCTAACGCAGCAGAAAGAAAAAAGCACAGAGCTGAAACTTAAGGAGAGTGAGCTCCTGACGTTGTGTTCACTCTCACTGCAGACATATTTTAAATCAGATATTACACAAAATCTACTGTAAAAATTACAAGTAGGGAAAAAGGCGTTCAAATCTCAAAGATCAGCACTGTTTGCATCATTTAAATAATGTCTGATTCACACGTGGTACTTTTGATGCAGAAGTAGAAAAAGGATCTTGAATAATGTTCTTCAGGTGACAGAAGGCCGACTTTGTGACCGTCTTTATGTGGCTCTGAAGGTTCAGGTCAGAGTTCATCACTACTCCCAGAGTTCAGTCTGATCTCTAGTTTCCAGCTAGAATAACTAAACCTGTGTGTTGACTGTAGATCATTACTCTAGGTCCAAAGATAATCACTTCATTATTTTTGTACCTCAGACATAAATTGCTGTAGCATTGCATTAAATACCATCACTACTTTATCAAATTCACCATACAAACCCTGGGATTGTTGATATTTCATTAGAAGGTGCTTCTAACTGCAACCTGATGTGAATTTGGTACAAATCGTTTGCATCTGCTTGAAAGACGCGTTTGCATCTGAAATCTGCTTGAAAGACGCGTTTGCATCTGAAATCTGCTTAGTGACTCTACAGCAGAGATTAAACAGCTTTAAGCCTTAAGATTCAGCAGAAACGTTAGACTTTTATAAAGAGCCACATGATGCAAATTGGCTCTCAGTAGAAGTAAAGCTGAATTTAACTGAAGATAAAGAAATCAACTTGATCTCTGCAGTTCTCAAAGACAACTGGAATCCAGAACTAGATCTGTCCGAGGATAAAAAAGTATTGTGTAATATTTTTGGAATCAACATTGAAAGCTGTTGGCAGTTTCCTGTGAAAGTGTAACTGGAGTTACTTTGGTTACACTGATGTTGCTAAAACACATTTATATAGTGTTTATATATATATATCTCTGTTGCATTTTTAAATTTGAAAGTAACATAATTACAAAATAGCACAATCTGACTGGAAAATGCATAATTCTCCGTTTAAAAGTTGAAATAACTGCAAATAATGCGAAATTGGAGAGTAACAGGAGAATGCAGAGGTTTGTCATCACCTTACAGTCATTTTAGTTGTAAAGTCCCAGTTTTCTAAAGGTCTATAATAATGTTCCATGACCTCTGCTTGCAACAGTGTGCAGTCCAAGAAAAGAACAATTTTTCATCAACTTTACTTTAGAGCTGATTCATGAAGATGAAATTTTTGCCAGACGTCGTTCCCTGAATCCCTGCTGGATCGACTCCGGCTACTTGTCCAGATTTATCTGAGCTCCAGCTTCATTACACAGAGTATTGTTCTTTAAGTGCATAACTGCAGTCTAGGAACCATAAGCACACAAAGCAAGCGAGATGAATGATATCTGACAAGAAAAACACATCTAGGTTTCTTTGGCAGCTACTCCTGTGTTTTTAAAAGTTGTCGGTAATTTATAATGTCTGACTAGACAATAAAAAAAAAAAAGAAAAGCAGGAGGATTAATCACATTTTAAATTTTTTTAAGAGGGAATCATTACCTAAATTAGCTACTGCTTTCATCTCACTGCTTACTTTCTGTTTCTACCACAGACAGACTTCTGTAAATATTTAATTAGATATGTTTTCTTTCAAAGTCCGTCTGATGAAACGCAACATTGTATAAACTGCTGACACGTTCTTAAAAGCAAATTCAGAGTCAATAAATATGCAAACAGAATGATACAAGATGTTGGGGAGTTTTCTTCCCGCCGCTCTGCGTTTACAGCCGCGGGTTTCGTGTTTCCACGTTGTACTAAATCGTGCATTAGAGCGCGACGCGGCCTCCACTCTGCTTTTGATCCGAAAAATGAGCACTTACATAAGCAAACACACAGAAACCGAATGGTAAACCGGACACTTTCTTTTGCAGACATTCTGCAAATTCATACAAGGTGCGTCATGACTTTATATCGTATTGACATTTGGCTACATACAGCTACACCTAAATAAAGCTGCCCTGCTAGTTTTGTGCTGCTTTTAAAGCTGTGCATTGTTAATTTTAGATATTAAGCTCTGTCTTTTTATTGCACAATGCAGCCACAGACCTTTCAGTAAATCGCCTTAAAGCTTGAGCCAGTTTGATATTTGTTTTAGCATTCATTAAAGAATCCAACAGTCGTGGATCTGGGAAGGATCAAGCAGCCCAAGAAGATAACACAAGAAACGTTTCCCATCAAAAACAGGTTGAGGCGCAGAGGAATGCGGCCCGATGTGCCAAACCTTCAACAGTTCCTTTCTTTGCATATTCATTTTGTTTTTATTTTGTTGTCTTTGTAATTCCTTTAGTCCTGCAGAAAGGTAATGAGACATCCAAAGCTAAGCAGGAACACCAGGGGAACTGTCAGCGTGTATCGTCAGATGCGCGATTCCTGAAGACATTTGCCAAATAATAGCCGCAGTTGTCATAGATAAGGTATGAATTTACAACATGTGCTGGAAGGATTCCTGTTTTTCAGCGCCTCGTGTGCATTCGAAGCGGGGAGGTTCTGAAGAAATGAGGCGGATAAATTAACAGAATGTCCTGAACTGTTAGGACACTCTGTTAATGTCCTAATAGGTCCGGAGATCTGGAGGTTTTCTGATTTTACCCATTTCCCCTAAAGAAAGGGTCAGTGCATATCAAAGTTTTTCATAACTCTCATCCTTATTTTAAGATGAAACCTTATAGTCCTTCGGGGAACAATTTCTACAGTCTGAACCATCCATTAAGTCCAACGAGGCGTTAAATTGGACTCTGCGAGCTGCTCTGACTCGTGTTTCAGTGTCAACAGTATTGGAGTAAACGAAATAAATTGTCCTTACATTTAAAAGAGGAAGTAGCACCCAGGTGTTGCTAATTAGCTGTGCTTTATTAGTTGATCATCATCATCATCGTGGTCACTGTGAGCAGTTGCCGCTCTGTGAAGGATGGAGAGATATCATTGACCTTAGTTAAGCTGCTACCCATCAGTCTGAGAAAGAGGAAATGAGGTCATCCACATAAACCATCTGAGGTTCATCATTCTACTGCAAGGAAGATTATTCACAAGCGGAAACATTTCATTTAGCTGATAATCATCCCAGGAACGCCTAGAGATAAGCCTGTCACAATGAGTAATTAAGTAATCAGTCATATTATAAAATAAAAAGAGCTCAATAATTTCCATTCTGATGATTAATATTTTTTGAAGAGCAATTTTGTTTACATGTATATCATAATCCATTTTTGCGTTTTTTTGTTTTTTTTTTTTTCCATTCATTGGTTTTTGTTGTGTTTTATTTTTTGGATATTTAAAATATCTTCTAGTTCCAGTAGAAGTGTTCTGTACAAAATGGTTTATTAGTCTTTCAGAGGGTGAACATGCATTATTATTTTAGTTGAAAATTGTCTCAAAATGACAACATTATAATTTTCATCACAATAATTTCCAGGGCAAATGAGCATCCAGCAATCTTTGTTATTGTGACAAGTCTAACTACGGATCACTTCCAGTTCTAAGGCACCACTGAGTTAAAGGTTAGTTTTGTTAACCCTAAAACACCAAACCAACATATTAATTAGCAGAAGCTAACGCTAAAGCACTAAAAATCAACCATGTTGAGACCATCACGTGTCAACGACACAACATGCGTTAAAACAGAGAATATAAAATTTGTCCCAACTCACCTTCCTGCAAAGTTTGTGCTTCAGGAAGTGATTTTTTTTTAATTTAGATTCAGTATAACAGACACCCGTGAGTTTTTGTTAAAAAGCATGCAGGACATAACTACAAAATATATTCTGGGACCAGAACAAACATCATTTGCTGCACTGCATCACCAGTGGAGGCGAGGAAACGGAACTGCAGCGCAAACAAGACTTCAAAATAAGAGCATGAATACCAATTCTTAACAGTCAATAGCCAAAATTTCAACACAGATGTTGAACTTAATTTAATTGAACGCTTACTAAACAGTCAAGTAACTTGGTGCTTCAGAATTTTTTTTCCAGAAGAATCAATTTGGAGGAAACTAAGCTTCACATTTTCAGAGTTGCAGTTACTTCAACTGAGCCTCTTTCCACAGCTAAACCACGATGACGCAAGCCAGTGTGAGCCGGAAGCATCACGTTGTTGTTTATGCTTGGATCATGTGACTTGTTGTAGGTAAAAAGAAAAACCCGGAGCGGATCTTAGTGGCGCGAGTATTTTCCTATCAACTGGAATGGATTCATTCACAAGGCTGTAGGAAATAATATGTTATTGTAAATGTTGGGTGGTCCAAATCAATATTTTTCAAATGTTTAAGTATTTACACTTCATAAGCTGCATTTTTCTTCCCAGGTGAGAAAAAAGCAAAGAATGGGCAAAATTACTACAGATTTTGTTTTACAGGAAAATCCACGGGAAGGTTAATCTGGTAATAGTGAACCACAAGATGGCATGGATCCACCAGGCGATGATCTAATTTACACCTGCTTGAGGCTGATTGAACATAAAGGTTCAGACTCAGGGTTTAATTCTGGCTTTCCAGGTTGGGAACATCTGGTTGGGCCTCCACTGACTTTCTGCCCCTGCCAAACTGTGGAGTGTTAAAATATGTTAAACGCCCACTGGGAGCTTGTTGTAGGTATACACACTGATTTTCTATTCCAGAAACCGCACAAGAATGAAAGGGAAAGGAAAGAGAGAGTAATGAGAAGACAAAGGGCACAAGATGGCAAAAACATTCAGATCAGAGCGCTGGAAGTCAGACGAGACAGAGAGCAGAAAACAATCAGGGAAGCGAACAAAACAAGTCAGTTTGATTCAAATAGAACAAGTTTAATGTTAGACACTGTTCCTAATTAGTAATCATGTTTAATTTCAATGCCAAGGATTTGTTTACAGGACATCAATTTGGTCTCTGTTACATTTCACAACAAAGAACAGAAGAGCTTTGCGAGTTTACAAGCTGAGACTGCTTTTGTTTCTGAGTCAGTCTGAGGTCAACTTCTCTACAGTTTCAACACTAACGATACTGGTTCTTTATTAAATAATCATTTTACAACCCCGGGCAAAAACATGTAATAACTCCCAGAGAAAGTTCAGACGGCTGTTTTAATTTGCACCAAAGGAAAGACAGAAATCACAGCTGTGACACAATCCGGTTGAAACAACAGCTCCACATTCTGACTGTAAAACAGACCTCAGAAATATTAAAGAACATTATTGTGATTATGTTATTTTCCAGATCAAGAGGATAAAACATATTATCTGGCATGCTTCATTGGATCTGCATTTCTTCTTCCATCTTAAAACCATGTGCATGTTAGCTTGTGAAATGACTGAAATGAAGAAATAAAGGAAAGTGAAACTATTGAAGAAATTATGTCATTTATTTCATCTGTTGTGTGTGAATATGAAGCTCAGCTACAAAACAAAATGAGAATATGAATATATAGATGATAAGACAGCGTGTTTAGATGTGTGTGTGCATATTTGCATTGGAAATCCAGTCAATCTGTCATTATGGTGGCTGTTTAACACAACATTAAGAATCAATTATCCAAAAAGGCTTTTTAATTTCTACTTAATGAACCGATTGTTTGATTAACTGAATCTTATTTAAAGACAAATCTTAATGTTAACCATTCCTACTAGGCTGTTTTATCACTTCACTTGTTCATTCTTTCATTTTACTCACTAGTTTAAATGGCTGTTACTAGTTTAGTGAATGTTAGTCCAGTGGTTGTTGGTGCATTTTTATGTTTTGGAGGGAAATTGTCTGTGTCTCTTCTGTGCTTGCTGGTTTACTGTTTGAGCACTTTAGTGCTGAACTTAATCCTTCATAAATTGCTACTTATAACCAAACCTCACCAGGGGAGTATTTACAGGACAATAAACAAGACTGAAAACTGTTTGGATGGTATTTCTTTATAATCAGCTGATGCTCCGAATTGGTAGTTTTGATCAAAATTACAAATTTTGTTAAAAGATCCCTTTGACATTTATTAAGAGAGAAAGAAATAAGAAAACAGGCAAAGTAACTAACTAACTTTTGGCACAGTTTGCTTGACAGTCATCTTCCAAGCATTATGGATTTACGTTGTATCTGAAAAGTAATTTCTCTTTACAGTTCATAGATACTAACTATGAACTGAGTTGGTGTGTCAGCTAATAAGAGACAAATGGTATCTTGAATATTATGAAAACATTCATTCTGATAATTCCAGAGCTGTGATCATTAAAACATAAACATGCCAAGAAATATCTCCAAAGACCTTGGCAAAATATTCTGTATGTTGACGAGAAAAAGTTAAACTTTTTGTAAACGATGTATCTTGTCACATCTGGCGTAAAATGACTTAGAATTTTAGAAAACCATCACACCAACAGTCAACATGGTGGAGGTAAATTAGGGCTGCACTGATTGATCGGCCAACCAGTTTCCTTCATTTTGGGAGATCGGTGATCGACCGACACTTACAGGTGAAGCAGATTTCATCCACTGATCTATCTGCCTCAGCAAAGGTCTTAAAATCGACCTCTGTGAGAGCGGTTGGCCGATGGACCCGCCCACCAGGTCATGTCTGCACGTTTGCAGGTAATAATAGTCACTCACTGTTACCAACTCAGTGACTTTCCTGCTATATTTAGCAACATTTCAGCCCCCAAAAAAGGGACCAGAAGGACCAGCTTTTCAAAGATCAGTAAACGGTGACCGGCCAGAAAACTGCAGCCGGTGCATCCCTGTAGAGAATCCTGAGGGAGAATATACGGCCATCGTTTCATCCGTCCAACAAAAATATTAATAAACATTGATTTAGAATTTTGAAGGGATTGGATTTAGTTGTCTGCTTTTCATTGTGTTTCGAGTCACATTATTAAAACAGTTGACTCAATACTTTTTGATTGCTGTGGCTCAAGCAGGTATGGCTGCACCCTCTCATGTGTCCTGACAGCAGTATGAAGGCTCTCTGTGTCTAACAACAGGCGTGTGGTGCAGACATAATAAGCAACCCGCCAGAGTGGATAAATTAAAACAATTCTGCCAAATTAGTGGTTAAAATAGATGAAGTTATTTTCCATAAAGGGTCAGGTTGGTTTGCTTTCTTCCCCTTCTGAAGAAAATTATCGTTTAGAAAGTACTTTTTGTGTTCACTGCGGCTGTTTTTGATTAACTGTAGAATTTAATCGATGACCCTTTAGTGTGAAAAAAGGCAAAAAGATTTTCAATTTGAAAGAGGAGAAATCATTTCAGAAAGAAGATCTGATTTTCTGCTAAACCGATAAAAAGAAGTCAAATTTATTTCCCCCAGACCTTTGATTTCTCTAATTTGCTCTAATAACGGACTCTAATTGAGGTTTAACTGACAAAACATGTTTGAAATTCACCTTCATCCAGCAGGCCATAAAATATGACATATGTGTGCGCTGAAAATTAAAGTTGTGCGCTTCAGGCAAGGAATGGAGGGGCGGGGGGGCAACAAACAAGTGCTGCATTTGGAGTCCAGCATGTGAATGTGTTTAGGGAGGAATGCAGCGTATGTCATGTAAGATTCACAGTCACGCTTTGATCAGCACTCACCCTGATTTACAGGCCTGGATTGAAGATTTGTGAGCAGTTTTATTGGTGAAAGTAAGTCAGGGATGGTGGTTCTGCAGTTCAAAGGGTGTGCTTTCGTCAACCGCTGAGAGGCCGCGCTCGCTTCGTGGTCAGATTTGTCAAAACAGGTCAGACATTAAATAAAGTGTGCCTGTGTGTGGCGAGGCGCTGCGCTCTAGATGTATTTGTTGACGCCAACCTCCTTAAATCAGCATGTGCGTCAAGAACTGCAGAAAACACAGTGTGAGGTCCGAACCTCTGGATTTTTGTCCATTTTCACAACTACAGCTGTTTATTTACTTCTTTAATAGTTTGTTTTTGAATATGAAAAAGAAGGTCAAAATGTTTTGTTTCTGGCAAATTTACCCCCAAAATATCTCCTAACTAAGCATTAGAGTTGACCTTGCTGAGGTGTTGACTTCTTTAATTTACGTCTGTATACGTTGGCCCATTGAAAGTGATTAAACACAAACAAAAAAAGTTCAGGTTTATTTTGCCAAGACTCCTCTGAGAGTCAAAAGCAATGAGGGTCTTGATTTGTGTGAGGGGGAAAGTGGCATCGCTCTTTCATCTGCTCAGTCACCATGACCACAGACATGCGGCTGGTGGTTTACGTAGCTTCACAACTAGAAGTTTGGGTAATAGAATTAGTATATAAGTTCTTAAATTCTTAACGTTTATTGATGTTTTACTTTCAAGCAGTCCGGCTTTCCTGTAACCTTTTAAAGTGATCTCGAAAAATTGCTCTCCAAGCCATCTGAGGGTTTTTTTTTCCTTTGCATCTTTTCTACTCAGTTTCAGTCCTCATCTTCACTCTTAGGGTGTTTTTAAACCTACTGGTCTGGTAGACACGATTCAATTGGGCAACAAAATTACATTTGTTACAGCTTCAGCTGCTGCTGGGTTTTTTTCACACTGAACTGCGTCAAACGGTCTAAACCACAGGAGTCAAGCTCCAGTCCTGGAGGGCCACTGCCCTGCAACGTTTAGATGTGCCTCTGCTGCACCACAGCTGAATAGAATAATTAGGCTATTATAAGAAGGAGGTAATTAAGCCATTTCATTCCAGTGCTTTGTACCTGTGGCACATCTAAAAACTGCAGGGCAGCGGCCCCTTGAGGACTGGAGTTTGACACCCCTGATCTAAACCCTTGGAAAAACTTGTTCCCCTCCTCGCCTGTGGGGGCGCTGCACCAAGAACCACTGAAGGAAACAACACAAAAACTTTTGAAGAAAACTTCCTTCTTCACAAAATGTAAGGAAAAAGTTTTTTTAAGGGTTTGGATTGTTTGAGGCAGTGCAGTGTGGAAAAAGAACAAATGATGCAGTTTTGATCCCAAATCAAACCGAGCCTACCGGACTATCAGCTGTGGAAACGGCTTTAGATGGATTTCCTCACACTTCTTCCTTTGTCCTCCACTTTTAAGTTTTCTGAGACACATAAGGACATGCTATATAACCTCACTTCTTGTCATCAAAGAAAACATAAATTAAAACTAGTCAAAGTCTAGAGACAAAAGCTCATCTGGTTAGGAAGGAAACAGGGAAATTTGAGTTGTTTTAATTGAACTTCTGCATAGTGCAGAACATAAGACAGAAGTATGAGCTGTTGTTATTTATGCTGTAAAGATTCCTGTTTACATGTTTGGCATTTATCTCCGTCCTCGCCGTAACAGATAAGAGCTCTTACGCTTGCCACGATCGCAGCAGGAGATCCATTTGTCAAACAGGTGAACCCGATCCGAGCCTCATTGTGCTGCTTTCAGCGACTCCAAGCTGCGACAGCGCCCCTCCTACTCCCAGAGGACGGGCCGTGACCCCCCTGCCCCGGCCCCGTCTCTGTCATCCCTCATCCCTAAAAGGAGGCTTTGTCACAATGTTTCACTTTGGCAGTTTAACTTGATAGTTACCATTGAGTGCTTGTGGGTGGCAAAGGGTACAATTTCCTGCAGCAAGATAATAAACTCCAACTGTTACTGGAACCTTCCCATGAAGGATCCATGCAACCTTTCTCTATTTGTCTGTCCTTCTGTCTGTAATCTGCTGCCTCTCTGTCCAAGTGTCTCCCTATTGTTTAAAACCTACAGCAATCAGTCAGAGGCTCCTTCCTCCTCTTCCTCCTCTCCCTCCTCCTCGGAGGTGAAGATAGTGGAATATTCCAAGCAATTGCAGAAGCCAGCTGACTCTGTAAGCAATCAGGAAAACGAGATAAACATGCAAAACCCTAAAGTCATGCAAGCTCTTACTAACTATTTATTTACACCAAGCCATCCCCCGGCCCTCTCTCCATGTAGACCTAATTGAGCGCAGTGTTGACGCTGCCGCTAGCTGTGAAGCAGAGATGGGAGCTTCTCAGCTCTGCAAATTGGAGAAGAATTGGAATGGAGAGAACTAGCGACCCCATTTCTGAGCCGATTCCTCCTGAAATGCGAGGCTGTTCTGCATTTAGTGACGGCCGCTTGATGGGTGGCTCGCATCGCACCAAGGCTCTGCTGCCCCCTCTCCACCCGCCTGCTCCAAATTAGTCTGAAGAAAAGCTTTGGGATTCAGATTCCCAGTCTGTGCCTGATCATGCACCGCAGCTAATTTAGGCTATTAATAGAACTGAAGTCCTGTGAGCTAATTCTTGTTTCCGTTGCAACAGCAGCGGCCCAGGTGTTTCTACACAAGCTCAGTGTGAGTTTGGATGGGTTGAATTTGTGCAGGTTTGCTTATAAAGCTGAGATATTTCCTCCTAATCAGGCGGGAGGTGTCTGCAGGAGAGGAAATGCCAGAGCAGGCTGAAACACAAACCATTCAAATTAAAACTAATACGATGACCTCGCATGGCAAAGTGTACTTCCTTTGCTAATTTAACAATGTTAAATGTTGGAAAGAAAAACTTTGGAGATCTGGACGAGATCAAACTAACATGTAGCTCAGCGTGGAAAGTGGTCAGATTTTATTAGTTCATTAACAACTCACGAGTTGACGTTGCTAATGAAAATCTGAGTTTGTAAACATTTAGGATCCTTCATTTCAGCCGTTTTATTTACGGCTGTGTCTTTTGGAGCTACGTCTCCACCAGCTCTGCACACCTAGAGACTAAAGTTTGCCCTGTTTTTCTGTGTAAGGGTGTGTTCACAGCAGCCGTAAATTTCATTAAATTAAACCAGATTTGGAAAACCAGTTTTCCTCATTATTCTGGGTCTTTCCTCCTGGTGTGAAAACACTCAAGCAAACCCTGTGTGGACCAAACACCCAGACCAACCTTTGGTTTGTTGCTTCTGAACGAATTCTGGTGCGGTTCGCTCCATCATTTTTTACCTGCCCACTGCTGCTGGGCATTATGGTAAAAAAGAGCCCTTCAGTGTTGCTATCGCTAATACTACTGTTCAAGTTGAAAGTGTAACTTTAAACAGACCAGAGTTTGTTGCGCCCGACTTTTTGTGCTGGTATGAAAACACTAAGAGTTAAGTGCGATTAATCTGAACATTTTAACGCATTAATATCACACAACGCAGATTAATCGCATGACCTATTTTGACCTGAAAGCCTCTCTCCCACAGAGGGATGCGTAGTTCACGGCAACGCATTACGCAGTCTTGTACTGCGGTCAACAGTGCAGTCAGGCTGGTGAGCTCAGCCGTAAATTTCATTAAATTAAAACACCCAGATGGAAGTTTGGATGCAAACATGATAGTACATAATGAAACAGTGAATTATCCTTCCACCGAAGCTCAGTTAACATTTCTAACTCAATTTTTGAAACAAAATTACTACCTTTAAACCTCCTTGAATATGAAAACTTTGAAAACTGAGAATCTTCAGACATGTTTGTTTGAGACAATAAAATATTTTATTAAATAAAATGCATGTTGGCATTTCCAGTGTAGAAAGTTAAGCTTGTGGTTAATCGTTATTAATCAGAACTAGATTGTGGTTAATCTGACTACGTCATTTTTACCTGCCCACCATTGCTGAGCATTACTGAAGCGGTTTTAAAATCAGGAATATCATGTTATGAAATCTGTGTTGAATGAGCTGCTGGATTTTATTTTGCGGTGTTGGAGTAACACCCCAGCGTAGTTACTCCAACACCCCAACAGAGATCCACCTTTCAAACCTTTCTTTGGAAAAATGTAAAAATCATGTAAGATTTACCTCCTAAGTCACCATTACTCACTGCTGTGTGTTGGTCTGTTACATAACACCTTCTTAAAAAGGTTAACGTTTGTGGTTGTGACATAACAAAATTAAAAAGTTGAGAAGTTTACATAGATCCTTTTAGGGCATCAAGTTACTTACAACCCAAACGCTCTTAAAATAACTCAGTTAAAAGTTACGACAAACAGATTTGCTACTTCGTCAGCAGATTCACAAGTTAAAGCAGCGGCCAAGGGGAAATCAGGTGCTCTTAACTAAAAAGTTTAATATTGAATTTTAAGTCGACGTTCAAGTTTCCACTTTTGAGTAAGAGCAGAACTTTCTACTGTCAAAGTGACCAGAATTGCCAAAATTGTTTCCTTCAACTTGACAGATTTTTCTCCAAGTGTAACGTGAGCAATTTGTTTTCATCTGTTCATTCACAAATCCCCGTCCTCCTCCTGTGTCTTCCCCACCTGTGGCCCCTCCCACACACACTCAGGCTCCCAGGCGGTCCCCGGAGGCCGATCGTTTACCAGGCTTCCCTCACTCTCTGCGAGCGCAGCTCAGCGGGACCCGGCATGAATGAATGACCTGGAAATCTCACTGTTTCAATTGACGGATGAGCGGAAGTGGAGCTGCGAGGCCGGCTCATTATGTTTCCCAAGGTTCATTCACTGGAAGAAAGGGAGAAGAAGAGGAGCTGCTCATGGGGAGAGGGGGGAACAGAGGCGTGACTCCACCCAGCTAAACTACCTCCCACCCCCACAGCCTGGACTCCACTGACGTGACATCACGTCTCTGTCACAGAGCAGACTTCATTGTTGTCTTCTTTCTCTTCCCCCCTCCCCTCTCGTCCTCTTCCTCTTTTTGTTTTGATTTTAGGAACAACAAAGGGACGCCACAGTCGAGGTTGGAGACATCCTTCTTCTCTCCGCTCATCTAACAAGACAGCTCGCCCCTTCCCCCTTTCCTCTGCTCCAACACGCACAATGCATGTTCACTGTCAAATGACAGGGTCAGTTTTATATAGAAAACCATTTACGCACAAAGAAGAGCTGCAAAGCAACCACACGGAAAAACAGGAGCAGTAAAATAACCTTTCATGAACGTTATTCCAGTTACAAGTTACTTTGCAAACTTCTTTGCTTGTGTGACGTCATGGGAAACAAAAGAAATCAGCCAAGATATCAGGAGCAGAAGTGATGATCTGCACAAGTTCTGCATCCATTTGTTCAAACTATTATATGGGAGCATAAACATCACCAAAATGTCCAGTCAGTTTTACCGTACAGGAAGGTTCTGTGTCCCAGACATGGTGTGTTTTTTGAGGAAAATCTGTGAACCCCAGAACAAAACCAAAAGACTCGATGAAAATGTTGGCTAATCACAACGATGCAAGACTTCAACTAACATGACTGAAACTCAGGGAGGAAGAAGCCAAAGGAAGATTACATGGCAAAGCTACTCAACGCAATCCACTGACTGGGGACAAAACGTCACAGTTTATGACAAGAATGGGATCTGCCAGTTCGTCACGTTTACCGTCGCACTGTGACTTTACGTTTGGGCCCAGTGAGAGTCCAACTGACAGAGAAAACGCTCCTGGATATGAGGACCATAAAATAGCTGCCGAACTGCACCGAGCCGTTCTGATCAGAGGAAACAAGACTTTAGTGTCTCAGGAATACTGAAAGGTACCAAAGGTTGAATGTTTAGGAAGTAAAGAAGTTTTGGACTCCAGAGTCAGGTGTGTCAGGAGTCGGTGGAAGCCATCGAGAAGAAAACGTTAAATCTGTTGGAAAGGAAATATCATCCAGGACGCTGCTTTACTCTGATGTGAAGCTGCATGACCAGATACTCTGCTGTCAGAAAGCATCTGACAGCAGAGAAAACAAAAAAAAAGTCCAATTCAGATGAAATGTCAAAACAGGAAAAGACTCAGAATGCATCTTTGAGGAATATTCCACTATATGAGATGAAAATCTGCTCTTTGAACAAACAATCACACACTGGAGACTCTTGGCAGCTCAGCACCTTTGTATTGGCCTTCAATTTACTTCTTGTGTATGAAATAATCTGCTGTAACATGATTTCACTGAGGAGTTTTTCTTATAGCAAAGAATGTTTCATCTTCTAGTCGCCCTCATGTTTATTTACTATTAAGGACTCTGTCTATCCTGGAATCTCATGAATGAAAAAATTATTCTTAAAACGTTCTGATTATTGTCTCTGTGTTTCATTTCAGCAGCGAGTATCCACAAATAAAACAGCAGACATCAAAGGTAACGCAGGGCCAAGATTAATGGCTGTACATACTCCAGATACAAGTGAACCACAGACACTATGGGATATTTATGGTCTGATGATTTTACTCCTCGTTTTGTGTGAGCTATAGTTCTTCTTTTGTTCTGTTTGCTTTTTAGGAAAAATTATCTTGTGTTTTTTCTTTTATCAGAGATCCTGGCACCGCTTGAAAAGAAATGATTCCTGCTTATTTGAAACGCCGGCCCCTGGGAGGTTGATTGTGTTTGAGCTAACCGCAGTTGTCTGATATGCATGAGTTGTTGCACACATAAAAGCTGCTAATAGGCCTCATTTAGTGGTGCTAACCGCCACTTCTGTGAGCTGCTGCCGTGTTGCTAAGATGCATCTTTGCTTTCACTTTTTCCACATGCACATTAAGGGTAAATCATTCCTTTTCACTTTACAACCTGCCCATGTCACACAACTGAACATCTATTTAGAAGTTTTCGTTGACATCTTGCAAACCTGAACCAGAAATAACACTGTTCTGTTTATCGAGCGCCGCCAAGTAGGAGGCACCGCTGCACGAGTCGTGTATTATTTGGATGAAATTCTGATCTTTTATCAGAAACTAGATCCTGCACTGTCAAAACAAATTACTTTGTATACCTCAGGAAATTTACTACATACAGTAAGAGACATGGAGTCTGTAAATGTTGAGAAGACACCGCATGAATGGCGTAAGAGGTTTTGAAACCGGTGGATGAGGTTTCACGAATCTGCATTTTCGTCTGCATTAGTTGGCAAACTCGAAGCTGAAGCTCTGTTTTGTTTGGAGGGAAAAGATGCTGAGAAGCGTTCTTCGTGTGGATGCATCTTTGCACGTTATTAATGAGTTTCTGGCATTTTTTCTGCACGCACAGCCATCACAAATGAGGACTTTTTGTTCCTTTGGCGCAGGAATGCGATTATTAATGAATTAGATACAGAGACATTTATCTGGGAATCTGTTCAAAAGTCTGTTTTATCATAGAGATCCAAATTTGACAAAAAATATCTGGTTTTATTTTCTACACATTTGTTCTTTGTCACAGAAGTACGTCAGTGTACATAAATAGTGCCTCGCAATAAACAAAACACCAAATCAGTTTAGGGCTGATATTTTGATTCTTTTAATAATTAATGTACTAATAGAAGATTTTTATTTCTAAACTTTTAACCATGTGAAGCTGAAACTACCTACCCGACCTGTGGGGGCGCTATACTACTGAAGGAAACAACATAAAAACATCTGAAGAAGACACTGAGCAAAACTTCATGAAATGTAAATGGAATGAAGTGGTGTCAGATTTTAATGGTTTTAGGATTTCTCTTTTGTATTTAACAAAAAACTGCAGCCAGACTGAACTGCAGTCCGTTTGCATTTAAACTCCGCTTCGTTTGTGGAGGTGTGAATGCAATCAAACTCTGATGCAGACCAAAAAAGCAAACTCTGGTCTGCCTACAAACCTAGGTGATCTCTCACAAAGCAGGAAGTGGACAACAGAGCAGGGCATTCTGGGTAAGTACAACCAAAACAAACGTGGTAGGTTAGCACCAGCAGAAAAATTGGTTCATTGTCTTTTGCCAAAGACAAAAAAAATCATACAACCACTAAAATCTAACGCCATGTTTGTTTCCATTTTATGAAGAAAGTTGTGCTCAGTCTTTTGCGCTCAGTGTCTTCTTCAGAGGTTTTCATGTTGTTTCCTTCAGTGGTTCTTGCTAGAGCGCCACCACAGGTCAGTGGGAGTAGTTTTGGCTTCACCTTTAAATTCTGTAAAAAAAAAATCCTATTAATTCAAAAAGTAGTCGACAGATCAACCCTACACTGTACTGATGTTAAGCCAAACAAAAAAGTCTGAGCTTTTCACATGTTGATGTTAGAAGTATTTTTCGCTGTAGATACTTTGCTGCAAATGATCAAGTGTTTACTAGAGGAATGCTATGTTGTTGCATTTTAGGCAATAAAATGTTTATTTTCTTCTTATTTGCATCTTTTAACATATTTCTTATATTGCACAAAAAAGACTGAAGTGGTCAATTAAAAAAATCTTTATCACCAGAGTAATCCAAATAATCCTTAGCTGCAGCAGGATGTCATTCTCCTTCCACTGTGGCTTAAACAATAAACCATCATTCCGGTGAATTCTCCGTCCTCCAAGTGTCTCCACCTTTCACTGTTTCCCACCACAGTGAGCATCAACCTGGTCAAAGACCCTTCGGTCCTGCCGTCTCCTCGGGTCATAACCGACTCCTGAGACCCACCACCCTGTCCCAACTCAAATTATTAGATCGGGTCTCCTGCTCTTTTGTTTCCAGGCTGTTTTGTGTTTGTTTGAAAATTATGGGCGTCCGGTCTGCAAAGAAGGGGGAAACAAAGTTGGAAGGGGAGAGAAAATAGAGCAACTACAATGCTTCCACAAAGCTTTTCTCTCCTCCTTTCTCTTACCAATACCTCATGGTGCAACTTGACTCTCCCTCCTTTTTAGCTGTGTGTTTATCCAAGCGTCTCCACGGGACCGGCTGATGTCACTCTTTACTGCACATCCTGAATTCCCATGCAATCCATCTTCTCACACAATCACACCTTATACGCTCATTCACACAGAAACAGCTGGCGAACACAGCAACACACACATCTCTAAAAGAAGAGGTGTCTAAAGTTGATTTAATAAAAGATTTTACTTGAAACAAAGTAAAAAGAAGCATTTCATTACAGGGATAGAATGAGGAGAAATAATGAAAAGTTAGTATTAACTGGCTCTAAGCAGGTGGATTTACAGAAAGTCAGTGTTTCGGCTGTTTTGGAGTTTTCTGGAAGTTTGTTCCAGATTAGGGGAGCACAAAAGCTGAATGCTGCTTCTCCATGTTTGGTTCTGGTTCTGGTGATGCAAAACAGAACCAGAATCAGAAGACCTGAGCAGTTTGGAGGGTTGATACAGCATTATTTAATGTCTAATGTATTTTAAAGTACTTTGGTGCTAAGCCATTCAGTGAAGTGAAGCGTCATTAAGCTACCCAAAGTCTAAGGGTTTACTCTTTGGAATGGGATTTAATGCACACAAGTACTAAACCATAAAACTTCAGTAGTTTAATAAGCGGCCATCTTTTTCAAAAACTTCAAAAACTTTCTTTAAGAGAGAAAAAGAACAAACTATGAAGTCTTAATTCAATTTTGTGTCAGTGAATTCAATACTTTAAAAACCGAGCCAAGTGAAAAAATAACAGGACAAAGATCTGGAAAAAATTCAAATCCATCTCTGTTTGTTCTTTGGTTTTTTCACGGCATTTTAGTGGATCTGCTTTAGGTAAGGCAGACAGAAACAGCCAAGAAACGCATCACTGCTACGGTACATTTAAGTTTATTGTGTGAGTAAAGCATCAGCTGGGGAGCCGTGATGGAATCGGATTGAGAGGTTTGTCCTGGTGTCGGTGCTTTCTATCCCAGCGGAGCCCACCCTGTTTGGTGCTGAGTCGCGTTTACAGCCGGGGTCCAGAGCAGTTACTCAGCTGGTAACTCAGGTGACGACTGTTATGAGCTGGAAGTTCAGCTTTCAGGCCGACTGGTAGGAAACCCTGAAGTCATTCACACTCAGTGTTTCCATTGTCTGCCGTCTGTTTTTCAGCACTAAGGTTCCCCCACAACATCTGCTCACCAAGACGTTAGAAAAGCTGCACAATCATTCACATCTGTGTGAGTTACGCACTGATAGCTGCTATTCAGGTTATTCAGGCTTTTTCTACTGATATGAATTCAGTGCCTCGTATTAAAACAGGATCCTTTAGCCTCAATTCAAACAGTTTTCTGGATCAACACTGTTCTGGTAATACTGAATATAAATATTGTTCATATACATTAAAAAAAAGAACAAAATGATAAAATCACCCTTTCAGTACCTTAAATCAGATGTAAATTAGCTGTAAATAATTTTGTTGTGTTGTACAGAGAAGGAGAATGAAAAGTCACAATAATGTTCCAAATATTTATCCTGCGATAAAAATTTATTGCAGGATTCTGTTGACCATATAATTGCACTAATTGGAATTATGAAAATAAATTTGCTTAATGGAAACATGGCAATTTGAAAAAAACCTCACATTTTTCACTAAAAAGTTTTGGCGTTAGGATGAGCTGTTTTTTCCATCTGAATTGAAATTAGTTTCTAATATATAACTATTAATATTTATATCTAGTACTCCCATAGAAACCGAGTAGGAGAAATGCAAACTAAATATGAATCTAGTAAAAGAAAGAGAAATTATTTAAAGCAACTGAGTTGAAAACGTCACATTAGACTGTCAGCGTTTCCAGCAGCTCTGTTATAAAATCTGGATAGAGTTGTTGAACATCCCAGAATATTTATGCTACTTTACTGTGTGTTTGTGCACCATATGTGGTTGTTTAGTGATTCAGCAGGATGTGAAAGTCCTACATCAGCACTTCCCCTCCTGTCCATTAATGAGGGATTTTCCCCCAAATGCTACGGGCGAATAAATCAACTAATCAGCAACAAACAACAGGAACATTATCTGTAATATGGCAGCTGTGGCCGTCTCCGTGTTTATACCTAAAACAGATGCTCCGCTCTCTGCACCGCATGTCATCCCAGCCAACATTGAATTACATGCTACCTTTCACCAACATCACTGGATCCTTGTTCGCGTATGGTAATTGGCCACTCTTCGTTGCCATCAGCTGTTTGGTGAATTGGACTCTGTCCCCGCCAGGCAAACTGATTCTCTGCATGATAAGACAACAACCACAGCAAAACAACAGCTCCTTGTGTCCAATTCTGTCTGTAAATCAAATAACTGCTTTCACAGTCCGGGCGGGGACAAAATTACCCTCACCGCACACTTCTAGCTCTCATCTGACCTCTAACTGACAGAACCGTCACCCCGGCTGGTGGACGACAAATCAGAAAAACCAAAACAGGGAAGAGGCCCAATCACATCTCCGCTCACTGTAATCTTGGATTTCATTTGTGGAAACAAGGGACGGCAGTGTCCGTGTTTGACTGAAGTTTCTCCCTGGGAACTTCCCTCCCCTGTCGCCTCCAAGACGTCTAAGGCTTAGAGTGACTCATCAGGTACGAAGCGAGTCTGAGCTGTCTCTCACCATATTTGCAGGTCGCTGAGAGATGGATGAGCTCATCAGGAACACAAATTCAGTCGTTTCTTGTCCGCTTTAAGTCAGTCAAGGTCATTTGTATGGCGCATTTCAGCAACAAGGCAGTTCAAAGTGATTTACATCAGAAAAATGTCAAAAAGCAACCTAGTCTGCAACAAGCAATAAACTTTAGATTTTGTCAAATGCCATCATCAAAATCATCAAGAAAATACACATCAAATATGTTGGTCAGTGTTCCATTTACTACCAATCAAAGGCAACTCTAAACCAGTTTTTAGTCTTGATTTAAAGGAACTCATTATTTCAGCTGTTTTGCAGTTTTCTGGGAGTTTGTTTCAAATTTGTGGTGCATAGAAGCTGAATGCTGCTTTCCCAGGTTTGGATCTGGTTCTGGGGATGCAGAGCAGAACCAGAAGACCTGAGAGGTCTGGAAGGTTAATGCAACAGCAGAACGTCCTTATTGGTGCTAAGAAGCTGTTCAGTGATTCATAAACTAACAAACTATTTTCAAGTATATTTTTATCTACAGGGAGCCAGTGTAAACGCTTGGATGCGTTTCTCTAGATCTTGCTGGGACATCTGTCCTCTAATCGTGATAGAAGGCCAACTTTGTAACTGTCTTTATGTGACTCTGAAGGCTCAAGTCAGAGTTCAGCTTCTAGTTTCCAGCTGGAATAACTGAAGATGTGTGTTCACTCTAGATCTATAACTCTAGATTGCTTCTCTTTAGGCCCAGGGATAACTTGATTTGGAGAAAATTTTGTCACTCCCACACAGTTATTGTTCCGAGTATCTGGTCAGTGATTGGACGGTTCAGAGTCACATGGTGACATCCTGTTTCTGTTTTGAGAGATTCACTTACTGCTTTGTAAATACTGAAGATGATTCGTATCATCTGCGTAGCCATGGTAACTAATCTTTGCTGTTATAACCTGAGCTAGTGGTAGCATGTAGATGTTAGCAGGGTCCCAGCACTGAAGTTTGATGAACCCCACATGTGACTTCTGCCTGTTCCGATGAGAAGCTACAAAGAAATCCCTGCTCATTAGGTCAGAATGGAACCAGTCCAGTCCGGATAGTCCGATCCAGTTCTGCGGTCGCTTCAGTAAAATGTCATGGTCAACACTGAGGTCCAACACAACCAGAACTGTGGTTCTTCTGCAGTACTGATTGGGACTCAGTCTGTTCTTACCTGCGGTCGCCGGTTTGGGTCATTCTTAAGCAAGGTGCTTTATTTTAAGACCAAGCTGATCCCGGATCAGCGCTGAAGCTCAAACCTTCTGACTTCTTGTTCCTGAGTCATCTCTGAAGACAAACGAGGGGAGTAAAGTTGCAACTCAAAACACATGTCTCAGCAGCTCTTTGTGTTCTTCCTTTCTTTGGCATCAGGTCCGGCATTTAATGAGACTAACCACATCCTTATTTACTCTGATAGAAACTCAGATCTCTGTTTCCAATCCAGGCTTTCATCACTTAACTCATCGATAAGAGATGGAGATGGACCGACCCGTATGGATCAGTATCACACAGATCAGATAAGCATAAACAAAGCATTTTCTTCAGCTGGATAATTATACAGTCATATAATACTTCCTGCTTCACTGCATCCTCTTTCCTCCTGCTATTTATACTGATCTAAATTCTAACTTTAAAATAAAGGTTTTATCAGGCTGCAGATCAGTTTAATAAAGAACACTTTGCTCTTTGTTAAAGAAAGCCAATTTGTAACCTAATGGCTGGTTCTGGGGCTGCACAGTGGTGCAGTTTGTAACACTGGTGCCTTGCAGCAAGAAGGTTCTGGGTTCGATTCCCGGCCCGGGGTCTTTCTGCATGGAGTTTGCATGTTCTCCCTGTGCATGGTGGTTCTCTCCGGGTTCTCCGGCTTCCTCCCACAGTCCAAAAACATGACAGTCAGGTTAATTGGTCTCTCTACATTGTCCCTAGGTGTGAGTGTGTGTGTAATGGTTGTTTGTCCTGTCTGTCTCTGTTGCCCTGTGACAGACTGACCACCTGTCCAGGTGACCCCGCCTCTCGCCCAGAACGTTAGCTGGAGAGGCACCAGCACCTCCCGACCCCACCAAGGGACAAGGGTGTTAGAAAATGGATGGATGGATCTGAAGTCAAACACATCAAGTTATTAACTTTGCAGCAATTTCTCTTTCTGAGTCAAGCATGCGGTGACAGTGGAGAGCAACCACCAGCTTTTAACAAACTCATGCTCAGTATGAGCCTCAACTAGCTGGAGGAGGAGAGGGAGAAAAGCAGACAGAAGAACTGGAACCAGGAGTACTTTCTATGACAAAGTAAACAAGTGATTCAACAAACCAAAGGCCCCAACAGGTTCTTCAGTGGCTTTGTCCAGAACAGAAACTCTGCTAAACACAGAAGCACCGGCCAGAGGAAAGAAAAACCAAATCAGGATGAGACCAGAATCTCATCCCTGGGATTCTGCAGGAACAAAGATGGACGGACGGAAAACAAAGAGGACAAAATTAATGGCAGCTACCTCTATGTCAATGACAGTCAGAAAGAGCAGAAGCTTCTTAAAGAGACAGGATGTTAAATTGCAAAGTCTAATTCCTTTTTCTCCCCTTTAATGTTTGCATTTTTGACTTTTCCTTTGCAATAACATGGTCTGCCAACAAATTACAGTACAAACAGTAAAAGGCTAAATGTAAATCTTTCCATTACGTAATCTCCCACAATTACAACTTACAATAAATGTCATCAAAACTTTAGCCATAGTTTACGACAGAGTCCCTCCAGAATACACTGTTATACTGACAACATGATGAAGCAGTTCGAACGTCTTCTCCCAGCAGTCAAACAAAAACTCGTCATTTGAGGCACTGACATGTTCACTGACAGATATTCATTTTGAGAGATGAACTAGGGATTTTGAGCAGGAGATGGGCGTTTGCAGGTGTTTTTCTGTTTTGAGAGATTCACTTACTGCTTTGTAAATACAGAAGATGATTCGAGAAAAGCGCCAAAGCCACTGAAAAAAAACTGAAAATCGTATCACTAGTTTTACATGATAGCATAACAGAAACTAACTTTTCTTTTAGTTTTATATTTAAAAGATCCTGGAACGTCTCAGTCTGCTCTGTAAACACAAATCTAGCATGTTTGTTTCTTGTTGATTGCAGCAGAAACCAGCCGGTCGCTTGTTTTAAGTTGGCCCGGAGAAGCCATGTTTCCCAGACGGCTGATCTCAGGTCACAGCGGGGCTGATAGCAGGTCACAACGGGGCTGATAGCAGGTCACAGCGGGGCTGATAGCAGGTCACAGCGGGGCTGATAGCAGGTCACAGCGGGGCTGATAGCAGGTCACAGCGGGGCTGATCTCAGGTCACAGCGGGGCTGATCTCAGGTCACAACGGGGCTGATCTCAGGTCACAGCGGGGCTGATAGCAGGTCACAGCGGGGCTGATCTCAGGTCACAGCGGGGCTGTTAGCAGGTCACAACGGGGCTGATCTCAGGTCACAGCGGGGCTGATCTCAGGTCACAGCGGGGCTGATCTCAGGTCACAGCGGGGCTGTTAGCAGGTCACAACGGGGCTGATCTCAGGTCACAGC